>JAGVSP010003428.1:0-82113 GCA_022494985.1 Micrasema minimum | reverse complement strand
GACAAGAACTTTAATTGGTGAAAAAAAAACTTTGCGGTCCCCAGTTTTTGGTTGTAAATCGAAAATGGTAAATGATATTTTTTTTTTAAAGAAACTTTACAATTTTCTGTCTCGTATAAAGTGGGTATAATAGTGATTAATCTATCAATCAATGAATCTATGTAATCTGTAATCTGTGAATTCACGAGAGTGACAGTCACACTGTGGTGACAGTTCACGATAATCATTATTAATAAATAATATATTTATATTATCATGTACCTACATTGATAATCATTACTAAAATAATAACATTCTTTCCAATTACCAATTCTTTTGTTTTAACATGTGTGGCATTTTCTGTAGTGTAAAGTATCACAGTTTAAATTGTGGTTTGAGTAATAAGGTTATTTTTTACTTTATTTATTGTAGTAGTCGTTGGTAACTGGCGTACTGCACCAACACCCCCTCTACATAAAATTCAGGTGGTGGTGACTGCACTCCCACTGCGGACAATTCGCCGACAGTTTATTTCGGAACTACGGCATGCGAACCTGACTTGGAAAGACGCATGTCCATCGCTTAGCCTATAGGCAGTTTGTGAACTCTAAGCCAAGCAGATGATATGCTCCACATAGAGATATATTATGATGATGTTGAATAATGTACTTCCATTCAATAATGAACTATTAAATAACTTTTGCAGGAAATCAGAGTTCAAGAACTTCTCAGTTGTAGGGGCCCAGATATAAGTCACTCTTTAGTTTCTGATGTAACTTCTAGTAATTTTTCGTTGACTATGATTGGTAATACTCTGTGGATGCAAGGGAATGAACCCAGAAGACAGCCCGTAGAATCTGAGTATGGCGCTTTTCTTTTCAATGGAGATGTATTTAGCTATGAAAGGAATGAAAATATTAGTGATACAGAGGAAACAATGATTTATCTAGATGAGAAAATGGTTTGTAAACTCTTTTGATTTCTGTTTTATAACTTTATCCCGCTATCTAGGTCAAGAATTTTGAAGATGCGAGCAGATGAAGATTAATTTCCTTTTCGTGATTAAATGTTGTATTACTGGTATTGATCTTTATATTAATCAGTGGCGTGCACAGAATTTTTAATCAGGGTAGGCAGTATAAAAAACAAACAAGAATTTAATATTCCTATCCAGCGCACCTGGAGTGTCTTTTAGCACGAGTAAAATTAACCACATAAAGCACTGCCTTAAAATGACAAAGTTTGTTTGAAAAATTAACCCACACATTCACATTTTATGTAGAGAATGAAGATGATTTTAGGGCTTGAAAAAATATAGAGTTTAGTGCTGCTCAGCACAGCTAGTGATTATTCACGCGTATGTTTGAAATAACGTAAATTGGTTGGAGTTTGTGAATTTTGGTCAATATTTTCAATTAATTGCACTTTTTATTTATATGCTATTTCTGTAGGCAGTGCTTTTGTGCTTGTATGGAGGGCACGCCACTGCTTCAAATTAAACATAAATTTTCTTAATGATGGTTTTGTTTGACTATAGATGCTTATATCTTATATTTCAGAGTAGCCAAAATTTTTCAGAGAATGATGTAATGAATGTTTTTAAAAACTTGAATGGACCATTCAGCCTTATTTATTGGGACAAAAAAAAGAATCACCTTTATTTTTGTCGAGATTGTTTTGGACGAAAAAGCCTCTTAATTTACACAGAAGACAACGAATTTACTCTAAGTAGTGTACTAGGTGAGATATATTACGTTTATTTCATTCTTTCATTAAAAATAATTCTACACAGTCATAAATTCACGAGGGAAATTTAAATTCCACTTTAGATGAACAAATCCTTATTTCTATATAAAAAATGGCATCATTTTAATTTAATAATATATTTTTCGTATCAAATAATGAATTGAATGAAATAAAATAAACTCTTCTATTTTATAGTACGTTCTAAAATTTTTATCTTCTTTTTGAGAGAAAACGATTTTGCCTTTTGTTTTTTTTCAGAAAAAGAATTTCAAAATGCTATTGAACTTCCAACAGGTTATATTTACCTACTAGATTTGAATAATAATAAAATAAAACAAAGTTCGTGGTCGGCAAAATTATCCGACAGTGAATTCCTGCATGTAGATGATTGGTTTTCTTCTTTAAATATAGAAAATTGTAGTCATCGATTCACACCTAGTTCCATGGATGAAAAGGTAAGAACTAAAATCTTGTTTTCAATCAAAAATTTATTAATGATTGTGGTGTTTTTAATATTCGGAACTTTAAATTTACACTTTCAGGATATAAGCCTTTTGACGATAATTGAGAATTTATCAAATAATATTCCTTGTCGCATAGCATTTTTGAAAACACTCTTGAGTGAAGAATCCTTATCTTACAAAGTAAACAAGTTAATAGACCTTTTATCTGACAGTGTTAAAATCCGCGTGACAACACAACCTGGAGTTTGCAAAGAATGTATCTTTAAGGCGACAAAATGTTCTTCACATTGTACAGTAGGTGTCCTATTTTCCGGGGGACTTGACTGTACTATTCTGGCAGCACTGGCCCACCGTCACGTTCCAGCTACAGAAGCAATAGACTTATTAAATGTCGCCTTCCAACATAAAAGTCATGCCAATTTTCAAGTACCAGACAGAATTACATCTCTACAGTCATTAAAAGAATTGAAGAAGCTCTTTCCACTAAGGTGACTATGACAAATTACAAATCCATATTTTTTAACCTGACAAAAGCGAAAATGAGATTTTTTCATGTTTTAGGAAATGGAATTTAGTTGAGGTGAATGTTACAACACAGGAATTAGAAGAAAAACAAATTTGTATTATTGGGGATTTAGTCTATCCGCTACAATCAATACTTGATGAGAGTTTAGGTTCTGCATTATGGTTTGCAGCTCGAGGTGAAACACCCAACTATAAGTCATCAAGCAGGGTAAAAATATATTTAAAAGACAGTATAAACTCGCCGGGTGCTTAAAATCATGTATTGACCAAATTATTATTTTATCGTAAGATCCGCCTCGTAGCACAGTGGTAGTGCATTTAAAATCAAATGTTTTTTTAAACAAATTTAGCGTTTTCAATCAATACCAATATGTGTGCCGATGTATCATGTTATCATATATATTGGTTTTGAGTAACTCGAGAGAAAAATCACTATCAAGAGCCTAACAAATTGTTGTCCTAATATTTCATATTTTGCTCACCACTGTAGATAAACCTACATAAATTATTCTAGTTATTTTTTTAGATTTTATTGATGGGTATGGGTGCGGATGAACTCTTCGGAGGGTATACAAGACATAGGAATACATTCAAACGAGGTGGTTGGGCGAGTCTTGAAAAGGAATTGCAAATGG
Source organism: Micrasema minimum (assembly GCA_022494985.1). NCBI lineage: Eukaryota > Metazoa > Arthropoda > Insecta > Trichoptera > Brachycentridae > Micrasema > Micrasema minimum. Next base: position 78,764 of record JAGVSP010003428.1, on the reverse strand, counting down.
ATTGGCAACGTTTACCATATCGAAATCTAGCCAGAGATGATCGTGTTGTTAGCCACCACGGACGACAACCACGAATGCCCTACTTGGATGAAAACTTTCTTGATTTCATTTTAAATTTAAAGCCATGGGAGAGGTATAATTTTATGATCTTATTTTATATTTGAACTAAACATGATGTTTGCTGCATCAATGTTTATTCATATTTAATTTTACAGATGCTTTCCAAGTGCCAAATGTGGTCCCGGAACAGGTGATAAAATGCTACTTCGGTTGGCTGCTATGAAACTGGGATTAGAATGTGCAGCAATTTTTCCAAAACGAGCTATTCAATTCGGCTCTAAAATTGCAAATAAAAAAGATAACGCTAAGGATATTTCTCAGAAACTAACCCAAATGGCGATATAACTACAGTTCTGACCAATATATCGTTATTTCCCATATTACCCATCCTGACGATTATTGTCACCATTCTTATGCCCACTTTATATGAGACAGTTTCTTGTTCAGAAAACTACACAGTTTCTTATTCAGAAAACTGTGCAGTCTGTCAAACTTCTGTCAAAAGACACGCTAAATATGTGTATTTTTGAAACGCGATTGTATGTTATTATCGTATGTTTGCTCTCAGGAAATTGTATATTTAGCTAATAATGTGTTATTGTTTTTTTACGTATTTAAAAGCATACAATAAACCAATGTCTATTTAAACGTTTGCATAAAAAACATTGACTGTCATGTCAGCTTAAATCTGACACTAGCACACAGTTTTTCATGCAGTTTTTAGCTTTATACGGGACCGTTTTCAGACTGCACAGGAAACTGTGTAGTAAACTGCGCCATATAAAGTGGGCTTTAGAAACTTGATCAATATCTGGAAACATTAATGATTTAAATTATTTGGATATAACTAATTAATGTTAAATAAAAATACTTGGTACACTTCCACTTTTTTATTTGACCAGTTAGCGCTTTTACCCTGTAACGGGCATCTTCAGACTGGTAACATGTTGTACAAGACAAAAGTATAAATAAGAGTTTTTACAAAATAAATTTAGACACTAACTAAACACATGAGTTGGAAAAAGACAATATGAGAATATGAGAGAAAGATGAGACGAAATACAAAAACACGTGTTAAATGGCAGTATTGTAACAAAGTAGGTAATGGAGAAATGGAGGGATAAGATTTATTATATTGCACAAGGCAAAAACAATTTTATAGAAGTAATATAGAAAAACCAAATATGTACATGAGTTAGAGAGTCATAATATTTTTTACCTGTATGTTTCAGAAATTTCATACGAACAGAGGACTTTTTTTATGCGTTTTTCAGCTTTAAAAAAAAATGAAAATGAGGTAAAAAAACATTTATATGAAAAATATAATTGTAAAAGTTATGAGTTATGAATCAATATTTTATATGGGTAACCCGAGGCTACATCACCGGATGCCGTAGATTATTTCAATCGCAGTACTTTAAAGGTTAAATTAAGGCTTTTTTGCGTCCCTCATCAATCTTTCCAAATTGAATGTCTATTGTCTCTATCTCCAAGTCTAATAACAAAATTTCACACAAAAGGACGTTCTCACTTACGCAGCAGTTAACACGAGCTCCACACCCCCTGTTAACTGAGAGATGTCTCGCTCTTGGCACAGAAAATCTTAAATAATTGCTATAAATTATCTGTTCAATTCAATAATTAGATTTGGTCCAATAGTTACATAGTTTTTAATCTGAAATCAAAGTGTATCAAACAAACTAGGATTTTGAACAAGGAACACTCTCAGTTAGGACACAGCTTGATTCCTGTATGAGATTCTTCAGTGGTTTGGATTCAGAAAGACGAGCATTGTTAGCACAGTTATTTCTTACATGTTTTACTAGGCCACTATGTGATGTATAGGTCTTGTCACAATTTTTGCAGGAATAAGGTCTGATTCCAGTATGCGTTCTCATGTGAGTATGAACGTCTGCAGATCGTTTGAACCGTTTATCGCATCGCGGACAGTTGAACCTCTTTTCATCCGAGTGGATTCTTCTGTGGCGAGTTAAATCTTGATTTTTTGTAAAGGGGCGGGCACACATTTCACAAACGTAAGGTTTTACTCCTGAATGTGTACGCATATGAACTACTAAATGTTCAGTCCGTGTGTACCGCTTCACACACACAGGGCATTTAATTGGTTTTACTGCTAAATGTGTCTGTAAATGTTTTTTTAGAATAGGCTTTGTTTTGAAAATGCATCCGCATTTCTCACACTGGAATGATTTGGATACTTTCTTTAGTTCTTTGTGTTTCAAATCAAAATTGGCATTAATTTTTCCTAAGAACTCATTCTCTTTAACACTAGTAGTGTTTAATTTAATTGTCTTTCTTACTTTACTTTTAGTTTTGCTATGTGATTTAGATTTTTTTGTTCGGAAAATTTTGAATTTCCTCTCACATTTAGTAATTTGTGCGATATCATCTTGTTCCGTTTTAAAATCATTCAATTTGTTTTCTTCAAGTATTACCGTTTCACAAAAGTCTGCAGAATATTCTCCATCAGAAAATTCATTTTCAGATTTGATATAGTCTTCTTCCTTTATATTTAGAGTCTGGTCTGTGACATTTTGATTTACTTTAGTCTTGATTGTACTTTTTAACTGCCTAAATAAAGTATCCAATATTTCGCCTCGATCGTCACTTTTTGCCTCATTAATACTAGATTTTTTTTTCCTATTTTGTTCTGTTTTGGTAATTACCATATATTCCTTTTTGGTCTTTAACAAATTTCTCAAAGTCTCGTCAGTAACTTCACATTTCCGCTTGAAATTGTAGAAATCCTCTAATTTAAACTTACATGTATCACATATAAAAGCAGGTAAACCATCTTGCATTTTTATCTAAAAAAATGGATTATAGCTTAGATGATTTGAAAAAAAAGAATATGTAAATAAATGGTGCTACTAACAATTTTATCTTACATTAATGACAGCGCAGGCCATGGCTTTAACATCTAAACGAACTCCGCCTTCACTTTCAAAAATACATGAAAGATTAATTTTATCCATACACAGTCTGCACATATTAGGCAATAGAGATTCCATTTCGTAGGCATCAGAAGTTGAATGTAATATTAAAAAGCATTTCTTGTAAAAAAAACATCATAAAGGTGACGATAGTTTTCTGTTTACTTTCCAATCATGTTTATTTTGTTTTGTGGTAACAGTTCTATGTTTCATTAATCTTTTGATTTTGTTCAGATTCGAATATGTACTAATTCAGAGTAAATAATATTATGTATTATTATAATGTATCGAGTGTTTTGACAACTTTGAACGATGACAGATGCTCCATAGAAAACAAGAGGCATAGACTAACAAGAGCATAGCATAGAAGGTAGGCTTGGGTAACTCAATTTAAATCATTGAGCTGCAGATCAGCTCGCAGCTCAAGCATTTGAGCTCGAGTCATTAACCGGCTCGCAGATCAGCTCAAATTTGACTCTGTGAAGCGCGTAAGGAGCAGTGAGCTGCTGAGTTACGAAGTGTGCAGCCTGCAGCGAGCTAATGGCAAATCGCAGATTATAATTTAAATATACAGTAAATACAGATAGGACAGCTCCCTCAAGCAGTGAAACCGGGAGGATATCAATAGAAACCATTGAATAATTGAAACATAATTACAGTCCATTTATCTTATAAATCTGTAGCTATGAATGTATGAATGATAATAAATAAAATGATTTATTAAGCATTTTTGTGAGAAATCACCTTGGGTGATGTACATGAAATATCTGTAATTACAGTCCCAATTTGTGAATAAGGGGATCTGAAAACAACAGAGGCTAAATTGGCAGTGCATAATGGAGTTCTGGTACCAACCCTTATGTATGGAAGCGAAGCATGGAGTTGGAAAAATAAGGATGAAAGTAAATTGAATGCAGTTGAAATGCGATCTCTCAGGCGAATGTGTGTAAAACTATGTGATAGGTGCACTAATGTTGAAATTAGAGCAGAATGCAAGGCTGAGATAAGCATTATCGACAAAATTAAGAAAGGTCTTTTACGTTGGTTCGGTCATGTAGAGCGAATGGATGATGAAAGAACGGCTAAAAAAAATATATGATGCAACTGTGCCTGGATGTAGAAGTCGAGGAAGGCCGAGAAAGACATGGCATGATCAAGTAAAACAAGTGCTTGAAAAGTGGGCATGTAAGAAGTCGGAATAATCGACGTGCGTGCATGAGAAGATGTATGAATGTGGAGGAAGCAAGAGAAGTGTGCCAGGACAGAGTGGTGTGGCGTTCTATCCTCTCTGCCTACCCGTTCGGGGAAATGGCGTGATGGTTAGTTAGTTGAAAACAAAAATTATTGAAGGAACGATTTTGAAATAAAATTATACTAGTAGGTGAAGTACTGGATTAGAATCAGTCTTTATCTAATCCTCCAAGTGCTATAACTTTTTGTAGTAAATGTGATAATAGATTATTTGCATATTGCATATCAGCTAAAAAAAAAATAATATTAATATTTTATAAATTAATATTCTATTGTTGTAATATTAAATCCGACAAATAGGTCTATTTTTTTGTTTATTTGTTTTGTAACAAATGAATGGTAATTTTCATAAATGTGTTTTTTTTCTTTTTCTGAAAATTGCTATTTATTTACATAAACATCATTTAGCTAACTCCGCGCTTGTCATTTTAGTTAATATTACAGGACAATGAACAAACTTATTTTTTTATTGAATTCAAGATAAATCTAGACTAATGTTTTAATGAACAGTGTTTTATAGAAAAATAATTTATTTCGTTACATTTAAATCTCATTGATATATTGACATAAGCGGTGTTGTTAGCTTAAGTGTAGTTAATGGAATTTGCAGGCGCAATGACGATATAAATAAATATAGGGTTTATAAGGAAAAAACATCAATGTATAAAATAGTTGTGGCAAGCGTTTATTTTCCTTTTAGTTTTTAGAACAATAAATTACAAAACAATTTTACCACTAAAATATGAATAATCTTACGTATTATGAATTATTCAAACACAACACTATTTAAATTCATAATTTGACTAATTTTCAGGATATTATGTAAATATTTTTCTGGATGTGAGATAAGATTATTAATGTAAAATAGTAAAGAGAGAGCAACTAATACTTGAATAATATTAACATATTATGTACTATTTAACAATACGTGTAGTCATGAATTATAAAAATTGCAGGTTTAAAAGTATTCGCTAATAAGTAATGCAGGTGTCATTATTATGTTTAAAATGTTGATAGCAAATATGCTATCAAAAATGTATACATTAAGGCAACATAGTCTTTGAGAAAGGTCACTTTGGAATAACGGCTCCGTTATCGACTATATCACAAGAAAGGATTTTTTGAGGCCCCACTTTGTGCAACTCCAGACCCCATCTAGAAATAAACAAAAAATTAATATGCATACAATATTATTGTAAATTGATCCCTTTTACCCAGAGTAGTTATTCACAGTATCCCATGAGGGATTCGGCCCTTTCCCCGCTTTCAAAATGTTGGTGACACAACATGCGGCACATTTTATAACATTCACTAACTTAAGTATATACGGGTATTTATATCCTTTGATCGGGCGACTGCATACTGAAGTTGAAAATTGCCGTATGAAATTGTGTATGCTAGGAAAGAGTTAATACAAAATACAATTTGACAAAATTACACTTTTGTTTGATTTTGAAAATGTTGATCTGGACATCCCAACAATTAGTTTAATTTCAAATAACCACTGACATTCAATTGAGGTTTAGTAAAAAGTAAGCAATACTTTTTAATACTACTTCAGATGGCCATATACCTCATGAAATTCTACTTTATTCAATCTTGGGTTTTCTTCTCACAGCAATCCCTTTTACCCAGTTTATTCGGACCAGCCAACACATTTTCTATGTACCGCTGTCTCGGCCTACCCAGAGGTCTAAACATTTAATACAACGTAAAATAAAATAAATTATATGTACTTACCGAGAAGGGGTTTGAGTAATTAAGATTATTTCCATTGACAGCCATATTGTTTGTGCAAAAAGGATTTTTCGATATGTCTGATGTGTTCGATGTATCAAATGGGTTAGCAACCTGAGATGACTTCGTTTCTATACAGGGATGAATAAAAAACAATTAAAATTTATTTTAAAAATATATTTGTAAAACCTTAAGACACCAGAGCTGAGAGTTTGAACTAAAAGAAACAGAAGTAAGGTTTAAAAGTTTTTTTTCTACTTATCTACAATACAAAAAAAAAGAGCTGGAATTTTTGAATCATAAGCTTCTAAAGTTAGAATCAGTCCGAAAAAAATGAGGATTCCGAGTTGAAAGTTTTGTCCAACTAGAAAGATCTGATTAAAAAAAAATATATTTTTTTTTAAACAATTTTGAATGTGTCTTCTTACCTTGACTTTGGCGTAATGCAAAATCCAAATCTGCCAATGCAGCATACCGATCATCTGAAAAATCTTAATTTTGTTGATCGACACACAGAAAGTTAAATTGAAAACATGCATTATAGCTAGAACTGATTGAACTTGTTTATTTTTTTTCATTTGAGCTAGGCTGCGATCCAAAACTATCATTTTGGAATATGTAGGTCAAAAAATATTCTTAACAATATTTTTGCTGTGTATTTTTTAGGAAACTTGTAAACAAGAATACATTTTGTCTTCACTTGTTATTTTGTTAATTTTTCCTTGAGTCATAAAACTAATTGTATTGTAAATTGGGTTAAGGCCACAAAAGGTTAGTAGGCTGGTCTAGAAAATACCCCTTTCTTTAAATTTTGCATAGAGTTCATTTCGGTAACAAATTTAATCAGAGTCCCTCTAGTCTGTTCTTACGGGTAAACGAGTGAAAATTATATTTATATTTTTAATATTTTAAAAATACTTACAGGAAACAGTATTGGCATTTTTATTATCAATTATCTTAGTTTGACTCAGTGGCGTAGATCCTACAAAATTATTGTTCACTTGACTAGAGTTGAATATATCTGCCGACGCAAAATCAACAGGGAATCTAAAAATAAAAATACATTAGAAATAATAAATGCATGCAGAGAAATCTGACCACTAAGTATTAAGATATCCAGTACATCTGATATTTAAAAATACATGATACTCGATTATCACAATGAAAGATGATATATCTATAATGATAAAATCTTTAAAAAACTATAAACATGTTTTACTAAATTCGGCCATTTTAAATTTATCATTGATTTATTATAAGGCAAAACAGTGACATAATTTACCCTAAAAATACTAGAATTACTTGTGGCAATCAAATTACTTATGAACCGAATAAATCGTATTTAAAAAAATTATGCAATAAATTTATTAATGATCTTGGATTTAATATTTGATACTACTATTCTCAAATACTATAAAATAAATAATTATAGTTAAATTTTACAGGATCAAGAACTTTATTTTTAGGTACACACAATACCTGCCAATTTTTCTTCTTTAATTTTCATGTATATTTTATAAATAATGCTTACTTTGGACAAGATGAAGCTGCTTGAAAATTCAGCGGCTCAGGCTGCTGCAGTAGATGGATTGGTTTAGCTGCATTAAATGCTAACGATGCAGGAGTCACTGAGGGAGAAGGCCTTGCTGTGGGTAATTTTACAGATGAACTATTCCAAATACCATTATCCTTGGGGGGAGAGGTTTTCGCCGTGGGTAGTTTTTCAAGTAACATCTTTTTTCTAACGCTTGGGTCCAAGAAAAAGTTTTTCTTTTCGTATTTTTCAGACATGAAATCTTTAATACTTTGTTCATCTTTTAACTCCGGTAAGAAGCTTTCACAAAGACCAAGCCAGATTTCTTTGCAATAATCATTTCCTTGACTTTTTATCTGATCTATTTCTTCGGGAGTGAAAGTGGCCATTGAAATGGACTTCACTCGGTGGGGCGGTGTAAGACCTCTCCTATAAAACGATAATACAAATCAGAATATTCAAATTTGAAAAATAATGCTGATTTTCAAACACAAAAATCACCTAAAATTAGAGCGTTTAGAAAAAAAATAAAAATACCAATGGGTTCTGCATCCCGAAATGTATATGATGGAATAAAAAACTCAATTTGTTATATTTTGGAAATAGCAACTTTTTTTTCAAGGGTCCTAGATTTGGGAACATATGCAGTAACCTCTAATAACCAGAGTCTTGAAGGCGTGGCGATGTGCCTGACTAGGTCATCATAAAAGTAATCGGTCGTTTAGCTCAGTGGACAGAGTACCTGACCTACAATCAGAAGATCCAAGGTTCAATTCCTGGAGCAAATTTGATAAAACTGGAGAACTTTTGATTTTTCCTATCTTTCTCTTGTTTTGATAGGTATATTTTTCATTAAAAAAAAAAATGTCAGGTAGAATTCAAACTGTAATGGTTTGGCGTTTCTCCTGTTAAAAGAATAAATCTTCTCGACTCTCACAAAACTACTCATGATGGTTAATAGAAAGTCATTTCTAAATTTAAGGTGTTAGGCAGTGTTCTTTAGTTCACAATTTATATAATTTGATAGTAAATTGCATTAACTAGAAGAGTAATTTTACTTAAAAGTTCGTAATGATTATTTTAATTTTATTTAACCACCTCAACAGGCCAGAAGGACCAATTACAGAGGGGAACAACGTCACGGCTTGAGAAAATCACTTTTTATTTTTGTGTTCTCACCAGGAATTGAACCCGGAACCTCCGAATCGTGAGTCCAGCATCTTAGCCATTACACTACGGAGGCCGCCATGGTTACCCATGTACATAAATACAAAAGTTTGCTTAATTATTCAAACTGTTACAGTATTTAGAAAAAATATAATACCAACATGCATGATAATAAGGAATCTATAAAGTTGTTTTGTATTTTGATTCTGTATAATGAAGCCAATAATATAAAAATGTTGTGACAAGATCGTAATGATAGACGCATGGATTTGAACTATCGACCTCAGGGATCGAAGGTGAGCATGAGCATAACATATTTCTTCATCTAAGACAGCATCAATAGAATTGTTAGAATAATTGAACAATATTTTATTCAATGGGAGGGGCTATGTGTTTCTATTCAACATAAATCTATTAAGGATATGCAGGAAAGAACTTGTATGGTTGATATAATCAATGAATAAACGAGGAAGGACGACAAATCTTATAACAAAGAAAAGTCAAACTTTCACCAGACAATAGAAAGTATTATAAAGGATATACTTACAACATTCCAGAACATTTTGAACAGATAAATGAGCCAATTGTCATATTGACGTAAGTCGGACCTCTTTGTAAACAATCGAAGCAATTTTTGTTTCCATTTTTAGTTATTAATTCACGTAAAATTGTCAAATTTAAGTCATCCTGCTTCTTTTTGGCAGCAGCCATGTTTACAATTAGTCATAATAGTGTTGCCCTTTAAATAAACATTTTCTCAATGGATGATAGAGAGTTTACATGTGAAGCATCGCGCCATTTTACTGTATATTGGCAGATATGGATATCAAATACTAGGTGAAATGGGGAATGTTGTAATACATCAAGTGGCCACTTAACCCAGCCAATGACAGGTCATAAGCCCTGTAAACGCCTAGATATCCATATTCCCTTCCAAGTTTCTCGTCTCTGTTGAGATGTCAAATTGTAATTATTAGCCCGTAATGGGTGAAATCCAGTTTTTGTCTACAAGTATTTGGACACACTCAAAATGTTGTTTATAAAAATTTGCTGGTAAAAGTTATAAGCATAACAAATTGAAGATTCATCTTCAGGCGTTTCCTAGTAGGTGATATAATTCGGTAAGAATCTCACTTGCAATCATAAAGGTTTCTGCTAAAATGCTTAGCAATTTTCTCAATGGATGATAGAGAGTTTACATGTGAAGCATCGCGCCATTTTACTGTATATTGGCAGATATGGATATCAAATACTAGGTGAAATGGGAATGTTGTAATACATCAAGTGGCCACTTAACCCAGCCAATGACAGGTCATAAGCCCTGTAAACGCCTAGATATCCATATTCCCTTCCAAGTTTCTCGTCTCTGTTGAGATGTCAAATTGTAATTATTAGCCCGTAATGGGTGAAATCCAGTTTTTGTCTACAAGTATTTGGACACACTCAAAATGTTGTTTATAAAAATTTGCTGGTAAAAGTTATAAGCATAACAAATTGAAGATTCATCTTCAGGCGTTTCCTAGTAGGTGATAATTCGGTAAGAATCTCACTTGCAATCATAAAGGTTTCTGCTAAAATGCTTAGCAATTTTCTCAATGGATGATAGAGAGTTTACATGTGAAGCATCGCGCCATTTTACTGTATATTGGCAGATATGGATATCAAATACTAGGTGAAATGGGGAATGTTGTAATACATCAAGTGGCCACTTAACCCAGCCAATGACAGGTCATAAGCCCTGTAAACGCCTAGATATCCATATTCCCTTCCAAGTTTCTCGTCTCTGTTGAGATGTCAAATTGAAACAAATATGTCATTCATTTTTCAGTATTGCTATAGTAAATTTAGGAAATATAGCAATAACTGGCACTACCCACCAATCAACTTTTTTTTAAAAACGTACCGCTCGCTGTAAGTATTTTGTTTTTCATAAGATGTAGCTCTAAAATATTCGCACAAACGTTAATCTTAAGTTTGACCCAAAACGTCTTATGTATGTAAATATATATTATTATTTAATTAAATATATTATATAATCTATTTTGTTCTTTCTGATTAAAAATTCATTTTGAATGCAAAAAAAATCGCGATAAAAAAATCTGTCGGGTAGGTTTTGATTATATTGTGCAAGTAATGCAACACACTTGGGCGCAATAAAGTCCATAAAAAAAAATCGGTGTGCGTCGGACCACACGGTGGAAGTTATACTTCTTTGGCCATTCTCATACACCCACTCACGCACACAAACAGACAGGATATATAAATGAAATATAAGACATTTTTCAATATTATTCAATATATTTATATTTATATTCAATATATTATACGTGACTTCATTATTATATTATACACCTATATTATCATTATCAGTTATTTCTTCTATAATCATTCTTTCATCTTAGTCATGGAGAAAAACCGAAGCCATTGCAATAGCGTATTTTCTAAAAAGATAATTCGCTAAAATGACGCGTAAGAAGTAAATAAACAAAAGAAATGACAACTGTCAAAGTCAGACCAATACAAGCATCAGTGACTGTGGCGCCATTTTCTCTTAAGCGCAATTTTCTCTCTTAAAAATCAGCGTGACGCGGTTTCTCGACCAACATCCCACCCCAAAGTGTCTAACGGGCGCAAAGAAGTATAGCTTCAATAATAATAATGGACTCTACCTTAAACGCCAAATCAGAGGAAAACGTGGGCAACGCTCAACAAAATATAAAACCAGCGATTACTTAATTTTAGAAATGACTTTCCCCCTCAAAGTTGACTTCATAATATTATTACGAATGATCGGTATGCTTCGGACAGGCAGGCCGATCGTTCGTGTTTAGCGGGCTCCGCACATTTTAAACTCTTTTTTTTTTTAAATGACTTGACAATATTATTTGAACCGGAGAACGAGATCTATTACTGTAGTTTTTAATTGTTGTTGTATATGCCTATTTTAATATTATTCATTATTGTTATTGTAAAACTCCATTACTTGTAGCACTAAATCCATTTATATAAAAAGAAGAGCTAGAACCCAATAGTCCATGCGCTCGGTAGCTGCAAGACAAGTTGTGGTCTAGCCTTCGGATAAGTAAATTCTGCCAATCATTCCTGGAGTACTAAAATCAAGTTAAACCGTGAAGGAGGCTGGTTCCAAACCATCCATGTGCTTTGTAGCTGCAAGGGGAGTAGTGGTACAGCCTTCCGGAAAGTTAATTTTTGCTTAGTACTAATTAGGGTACTAAAATCAAGTTAGATCTTACTAAGGGGGCTAGATTCCAAACCATCCATGCGCTTTGTAGCTGCAAGATGGTGGTCTAGTTTCCCACACAGTTAAACTTCAAGTCCAAGTAGTGCTTTTTTAAAACTAATTTCAACTTTTAATTCTGCTTTCAACTTGTAACTTACTATCACCTATGTCCTAAACCTTTGTAATATTACCCATATAATTTACTAGTTTCAATATTAATCTGTATGTAAATTTATTAACTTCAAAATATTTTATTTTATTATGTCCCTAACTGTAGGAGACTAAAATAGAACCCCAACCGTTCATGCGCTTGGTAGCTGCAAAACGTGTTGTAGTCTAGCCTCTTTATTGTACAGCGCTCTTGAGGCGATTTCTCGCGAAAATAGCGCTTTATAATTCATCCTTAAATAAATAAATAAATATTTCGTCCCAATGCTTGGGGGCAAACTGGTGATGTGACATTTGTCACTTTATCTATGGAATACAAAATGAAGTATCAAATCAACGTACGCTGTCAGCGCTGTCAGCAATTCTATGTTCTATGGCTGTCAGACGTCAGACGTCAGACATGCGTCAGACATTGTTTGACACTTGAAGCTTAAATCGACACAGCCCGAAACCCAAATCTAATAAAAAACTAAAAGCAGTTCAATTTTGAATGCCTAGTGGAAGTGAAATTTATTGAGTAACTGTATAAAATTATTTAATATATATCTCTTAAAATAAAACAACAATGGCAGACGGTGGTGCAGACGTTCACGATGAATCTGAGAAGAACTATGCTGTGAGTAATAACGATCCTAAAAATATGCTGGAACTTACCAATTATGTGAGTAGATGACACGAAATTGCTTTTTAGATAATGCACACGTAATTAGTATTTTTTATGATTCTATATTATTTCTTATTTTTATAGGTTCAAGCCCTTCTCCAAAACATGCAGGACAAATTTCAGACCATGTCAGACCAAATAATTACAAGAATTGATGAAATGGGAAACAGAATTGATGATTTGGAAAAAAACATTGCCGATTTAATGACTCAATCGGGAGTTGAAGGATCTGAAAAGTAGTAATTAAACATTCCTTTATACATTCTCATCATGTTTGTTATGTACCTCTTAACCTCGTATTTCCAGTATCACTCTGTTCCTGGTACTAAGCTAAATATTGATTTAACAAACATAACTTGTACACTTAGATCGTATCAATAAAATACACATTAATCACCCCAAACTGTATTATTATTTTTGTAGTTGAGAAGCTAGGGGATTATAATAAAAACTAAGTAAATTAAAACCCTTAACAAAGATCATCGCTATCAAGATGGAAACATAAAACACTTGGATATTAAAATAATCTTTCTTATCATCTTTTACACTGTAACACCTAACTAACTAACCATCACACCATTTCCCCGTAGGGGTAGGCAGAGAGGATAGAACGCCATACCACTCTGTCCTGACAGACTTCCTTTCCTTCCTCTACATTCATACATCTTCTCATGCACATACATCGGTTACTCCGACTTTTCACATGTCCACTTTCAAGTACTTGACGTACTTGGTCATGCCATGTCTTTCTCGGCCTTTTGCGGCTTCTACATCATTTATATATATCAACACCAATTATCATTTTTCCTTTTTACATTTACTGAATACTTTTTACTTTACTTTTCCATTAGCACTAATTTTAATAATGCAATAATTTTATCAGTTTATCTTCCACTGCCTATCTATCAACCGCTGTCTATCCTCGTTAGACAGAATAAATATTATTCTAAATTGCATTTTTTATGTTTATTTTTCTTTCTATTGTTTACTTTGCATTTTGTCTTTTTTTGCTACATATTTTAAAACTAAATTGTTTCAATTTCAGGAAACGGATCTTAAATAATATATAAATTTTAATACCGTTAAACCATTTGTTTATTTATGTAAATCTTAAAAGGTTTTTCTTGATATGTATTAGGGGTAAATGAAGACACTTTATTACAATTTTCAAACATTTATGCATACAGAAAACACATGACTTATTTGACTAGGAACTCATTAATATTAACAAAATTCAATAGAATGAATTACTTCTTTTATGTATTTTGGGGCTAATTTTCTCTACATCGCTCTCTGAATCATCTTCATCGTCAGAATTTTCACTTAAGGTTTCTCAGGGAATCCTGTAAAAGACAAGAAATTAGATGATGTTACTACTTTCAACAAAATTCTTTGAAAATCGTTCTAATATATTCTGAAGATATCATGTTAATTTACTTGCATAAATATTCATAACCTTGCGGTATTTAATGATAAATACTTAAATAATTATCTATAAGAATTTTAATTTGTAAAAAAACTTTATGTCTTACTAAACCGGAAAATCGATAAGAAATTCTTAATAAACTATTATTAAATAAAGAATGTTCTATCTATATACAGAATAAATAAATCAATTAATTAAGAATAAATAAATAAGGAATACAAAATTGGAAGAAAATATAAATCTTCATTGAAACTCTAATAGCTTCCAAATGGTAAGCCGTGAAATTGGGTATAATTATTTTGGGTAGAAAATATATCTAAGTTATAAGAAATTACCACAGAGTTGAGACTTTTCGATTGTATTTTTTCCCTCTGGCCTAAAAGTGATGCTAATGACCCGTGTCCTGATTGTTTGTGAATTGATTTTTGATCAGTCTGTGAACTGAGCTGAACTCGAAACTCCTGAAAGTAATGTTTACAATATTAATTAAAACTGAATGTTTATTTGGACCATTTTTTCGCACCTAGAGTTACATATTAAAAATAATATAATTTATTGTGGCAGAAAAAGATTTTAAAAAAAACCATTACCGTATCAAAGCTTTCCTCATTTCTTGAAAGTCCTGTTAGGTATGGAGGTAAAAAATCAATAATAATACATATTATTACTTGAAAATGTTACATGGTTGAAAAAAGTTATAGTTAAATAAGTGTCATCAGTATTGCTGAACATATGCATCTAAGGACTTATTATGTCATAATGATAAAGACAAATAAATATATTATAATATGTGTGATAGTTAATACAAGATTTTTATTAGTGACATATTAGGAATTTTACAGAAAACCATCTGAAAATATTTAAAATATGAAAGCTCACCTGCAAATCAGATTTTTCATCGATGCTGATGACTTGGTGATGGGCGACTGTTAGTAATTCTAATGCCTTCGAATGAAAAACCAATCCCATTTCAACAAAATTTTGAAAAATCATTTTAATATCTTCCAGTTTATGTTTTTCAAACAAATCTGTTTGCTCGTCAAACTCCTTACTAGTTCTACTCATATCTGCAGATGCTTTTAGTAGTTCAGCTTCGGCGTGCATCTGACAGAACATAAATGGTATTTGTAGCAAAGTTTCAAATAAGAAATATGATTTAAGACAATAATTATTGCACACAAAAATAATAGGCCTTTATCAAGATTTTTTTTTATTAGCTGATAAATTAAAATGAAAAATCACAAGACGATAGTTGTAATGATTTTTCATATCGGTTCAAAAATAAGTAAGATAAAAAATGTTAAACTTTGCCATTTTTAATTCAACAGTTGGAATTAAATGTTTAATTCCACAGATGTTATACTTTTTTCTGAAAAAGTAGAACGAACATCTGATCGTGTTCTGACCGTCACATCAGTAAGAAGGGATGAGAGCAAGCGTGTGATGCACCCCCCCACACGACCCGAAACGTACAGGTTAAGCGGTAAGTACAACCTCTACTGAAACTGAAAATGAACTAATCTGAAGAAACTGAAAGCGACTGCCTGAAAATCGTCCACTCCCGAAAGGGGCGGCGCGACAACATGGCCTCCTGCAAAACTAACCTAAGCATTTCCTACCCCAATCAGAAGGAAATAAATTCTAAACGCTGCACATAAGCATTCCTGTAATCTTCAATGGCTGAAAAAGTGGTCGCTAGATTTGCCAGGGCTGTACTTAATGACTTGTTGACTGTTTCTACATTAGCGTAAGCCTGCACTACTTTTGCTAATTCATCTCCAGTGTCTCGAACTCTGTAATCAGAAAACCATTGAGAATAGTTGGAAATAAAACACTTTGACGGCTTTTTTAAAAAATCATTTATCTACTGGTTTTGAAGGAACTTGGACAAAGGAAGGTTGGGCAAAACTTAAGAAAACCGTGCTGGCGTTTAGTAAGATTTAAATACTTAATAAAATTAAAAATTTTATTTAAAACTTCAATTCAACTAAATTACAAATGTATAAAGCTGCCATTTTATACACTTACATTTATAAAATGTTTTCTGGTTATTTAAATATGATTTTTTTAAAAGAACCTAAAATTCGCCATTCAAAATTACTATTGAGATTCATTGCAATCGTCTCGCCTAGTGATCCAATTAATAAATCAGTCGACCGCGAGACGTCAGAACATATCTTGTTCTAGAGCGACTTTCCATAATAAACAGAAAAGAACTTATGATCTCTAAATATAGAATTGGCATCCACGACAAACGCTCTGTGCAGACTTAAACTGCTAGACTGAGTGACTATATACGAGGTCAGCGTAATCATTCCCCAAAACCAGTTATTTTTTATTTTGAATATTTTTTTGTTGTTTTAATATTCAGGCATTTTATGGGTAGAATTTTATAGACAACATTCTGAGTCCTAAAAATCACTGTTTTATCTTAAATATATATGGAGTAACAAAATTTGTAGAACAAACCAAAAACTGGTGAATCTACATCATATTTGGAGTCGAATGTGTAATAATGACTTTTGAATCTAAGCATGATGACAATTTTTTTTTCTCCTCGTAAAAGCTTTCTTCTCAAGTACCGCAGATTAAGTAAAATTGGACCAATTATTATTAAAATGTTGCTTTTTATTTGGTTTTCTTTATGGATAGTATTAATTTGACTAAATGAATTATATTTGATGACAATTCGCATAAAATTATCGAAAAAAAATCAACTTCGCTTCAATTTTCTCAAAAAATTAGGTCAATTAAAAAAAAAATCTTCACGACTCCAAATATTATGTAGAAATATTGGTTTCCCGATTTTAAATCGTATAGGTATATGGTATATCTACACATTTTCAGGTAAAGAAAGGAGAGCAGTCCCGTTATATTTAATAAATAATAATGTTGATTAGTAATTCGTTTAGCAGAGGTTCTACTTTATTATCTATCGACTTACCTTGCAACTTTTCTTGCATAAGCTCCAAAAGAGCTGCATATTTCTGCAAAGTTTTTCTCAACTGATGTTATTCTATCTTGAATAAATTTAGTTTGTTTTTCATAACTAATATTTTGATTTCGAGAGGCCAGCATCTTTGGTTCCGACGGATTTTTTGAAATTTACTTGAATTAAAATACTTAAAATGTTTTGTTGACGGATATTTCGGTACTTCCGTTACCATGACAACTAAGTAATAGACAACTTACTAAAATGTATGTAAATAATTGAAGCCATAAACAGAAAAAGAAGAAGAGTGAAAATAATAAAACACACTTTAGATGGGTCAGATTTTTTTTTTAATGAGACCGACACGAGACAAAGAGGCAAATAAGACTTTTAGAGAGTTGTCAAAGCTGTTTTTTTTTATTAAAAATTTACAATGGGAAACTTGGATCTTGGAAACGTTAAATAGTAACTCTAAAATAGTAAAATGATTTTGTAGATAAGCATTATCGACAAAATTAAGAAAGGTCTTTTACGATGGTTCGGTCATGTAGAGCGAATGGATGATGAAAGAACGGCTAAAAAAATATATGATGCGACTGTACCTGGATGTAGAAGTCGAGGAAGGCCGAGAAAGACATGGCATGATCAAGTAAAACGAGTGCTTGAAAGTGGGCATGTAAGAAGTCGGAATAATCAACGTGGGTGCATGAGAAGATGTATGAATGTGGAGGAAGCAAGAGAAGTATGCCAGCACAGAGTTGTGTGATCCTCTCTAAATGGCGTGATGGTTTAGTTAGTTAGTTTAAAATAGATAAATTAGCATATTTTTTGTAACAACCACAGACAAACTTTGGAATCTACATAAATAGTTTGTTTTTTATATCATCTATGCTTGGCTAGAACACCCCATAGTGCGGTGAAAAGCCAAAAAGAAAAAAAAAGAATATCATCTATGCTTTTGTAAAATACAACCAAACAAATTCAAACGTCAAACTAAAACGTCAGAAAATAGTAATTTATCTCAAGAGGTTAAATAAGAATTTATGCAAAAAGTGAAAATTACACTAAAATTTCTTTGGCAGTTGATTACCGGGCAGAAGTATGTCCTGATATTGCCTTTTCATAATTCTTAACTCTTTAAGGTTTACAGATAGTGTTTTCCTGGGTTATTATGCCGTGTTTGTGGGCTTTGTGTTGCCGACGTTTCGGAGCACATTGCAGTGTCCATCTTCAGGGCTGAATGTATGAGTGTAGTTTTTAGTGTGTTTAATTGTGAGGAATTTGTACCGTGTCGCAAGAGTGCATGCAAGTTGGGCTACCCGGATAAATCAGCTCTTGCAGAGCACTACATAGAAACAGGGCATAATTTCTCATTTGAGCCAAATGTCCTTGGAAAGCCGAAAAATCATCAAGCCCGTTTAATAAAGGAAGCCATAGAAATATACAAGCATCCTAATAACATAAACAGGGACGATGGGTTACGACTACGAACCTCATGGTACCCGGTGCTTCCAAAGCCCACGGTACAAACTCCACACACTTAACCACATACATTGCCCGACTGCGACACGGTACAAATTCCTCACAATTAAACACACTAAAAACTACACTCATACATTCAGCCCTGAAGATGGACACTGCAATGTGCTCCGAAACGTCGGCAACACAAAGCCCACAAACACGGCATAATAACCCAGGAAAACACTATCTGTATTCTGAAGGCCGTGAAAACCTACGAATCTTTAAGGTTTGTGCTAAAAAGTTTCTTTGAGAACGATATTGTAACAAGGATTACACTAGCGGACAACTCCAATGTTCAATGTTGTTTTATTTCTTTTGTTGATATTTAATAATTTTATACTTAATAGTAGTAAGAGAACATTTTAAATCAGTAATTATATCTTTGTAATTAATTTGCATTTATTATTGAAATGGTTAACTTTTTTCCAAATTATTGATTTGTAATGTCTCTGTTTGTAATACATATTTCCAGTTTTCATTCAGTGCACTATTATTCTAGTTATGTATGTCGCCATGTCGCCTTATCTTTGCTTGATATCTACATATCGCTGCCTCAGGACAAGGGTGCGCTATTTGACAAAAATCTGTTTAGAGAAAATGGCTGTGAAGTTTTTGAATATCATTAAATTTATATTGATATTGTCATACAAATTTATCTGAATTAATCATAGTAAAATAAATTCCTACAAATATAGTGCAGCCTTGCCCGGAAACTTCGACTGATTCTCCATCCTTGTGATTCACAAGTCAAAACTGATATTTGGTCAAATACTGCACTCAAATACTGTACTGAGGCAGTGATTAAACAAAAGTATAAGAATATAAGTAACCATATATTATATGAAAAAGAATCTAAAAATGAGCATGAATTAGCTAATTAAGTTGACAACCTTGCTCTAATATTGACCCTAATATTTCTACAGTTGTAAAGTATTGTAAAGTATTTTTTATCTTGCTGTGTAATGTTATTGATAAGTTATTACTTTTTAAGGTTTGGCTGTCTCACACAAATGTACATAAATCAATATAGATAAGATATTGGAGATAAAACCGAAATTAGATTTTTGAGGAATAATCAATGATATCGTGTCAATAAAAAATAATTTTATTCATGCGTTTCATAAAAAGGTATTCTTTTAAAAATATGTACATACTTATTTGAATACAATATTATTATAATCATTATACCTGTCGTTTTTCTCTTTCAGACATAATTTATATTTGATTATCGTCCCTGCTGTATTAGTAATTTTGTATAATGAGGTGTGTTGACATATTTCATCCAAAGTTACAAGTGGCCATCTTTGGAGTGCTCGAACAGCAATGCTTGTGTTAGAATCCTTTTGGTGGCTGATCCTCAGATCTTGGGAGAGACAAGTGAAAATCCGCTATTCACTCTCATCTTTAATTGGGATAGTGATAGGTTAGTATGAACACTAAACAAGTTTAAAAAAATGTTAATAAATGAGGTGTTTAGAAACAAGTGAAATTTAAATATGTATATTAATAACAAAAAATACACAAAATGCTTGGTAATTTGTATTAGGTGTGGGGTTAGAGAGAGATTGTCCAATCCTGTTTTATTTACTTTTCACACATTGATTGAAATATAAAACCTGAAAAAATATATACATTATTAAAAAGAAATTTACATTCATTCAAAATGTGTTTGTATTCATAACCTGTAATTAGCTCACTGTCTTGTGACCGCAGAACAGAGAATGCATTGAACTACATTGTTTTCATATATACTCTAATTTCATAACTGCTTTTAAAATTTAGTCCAATTTTGTATCTCTGTAAATCTCTTATTTAGTGATCTTTCCATTTATTCACTCGATCATATTTATCACAGAAACATTTATTTAGAAACACATTTTAAAAAAATTAGTAATTCTTGTTTTCTCAGTTCTTTTATTTAAAAATAATTATGGGTATAAAACTCCTCCCATGAACGAATACAAAAATATTTAAAAAATAATATATTAGACCTCATTGTGTGTTATCGATTCCTCCATCTTATTCCTCATATATATAAACTATCGCAAACTTTCATGCAGATGACTATCTGTTTTTTTAATATGTGCATGTTGCAGATTTCTTACCAAAACGTATGCCCGTGTTGTGCCGTATTTTAACCCGGACGCTATATTATTCCTAGGAGACCTAACTGATGAAGGGTCTATCGCAACCAAAGAAGAATTTTACAGATATGCCAAAAGAATACCAACTATATTTAACTCTGAATATCCCATTAAGGTATATCCTTAAATATTTAGACGTTTAATATTTTTATATGGCAATAAACCTAACAAAATTTGGTTTGGTAGATAGATAAAAAAAAAACTCTAATTTCGGTCTTGGTAAAAAATTTATTTTATTTTATTTTTAACTGCATCCACAAGCCAGGAGGCCTTATTAAAGAGGAAAGTAACATCACAGAGTAGAGTTTGTGTGACTATAATTTTTTTCTTCTTTTTCGTAGAATAAACTTCGATTAAGTATGGTTGACTTTGTTTTTTATTTATTTGTAAAAAATAACCTATCCATTAAAATAATATAAAATATACTTAATATTCTTGGAAAATTTCTATACTCTATTCTACTTATTATTGTATCTTTTATTCAGCATGTATGGATTACTGGTGATAATGACATTGGTGGAGAAAATGAACCAATTTATCCTGAAAAGGTGAAAATGTTTGATGAAGCCTTTAAACAACCTGACGTTATATCTGTCAAGTATGTGGACATCTACAAAACAAATTTTCTCACTCATTCGTTACCCAATTCACCGCACAGCCTTCATTCATCCAACGCAACCAAAATAGCAATATCACACATGCCTCTTCTCTTATCACGAGACAGATACGTCTTGAATGTAAGATCTATTTTTTATTTATTTTTTTTACAATAAAATAATGATACCTGTATGAGCAATTCCAGTGGTACTGGGAATTCAAATAATATTTTTTTTCATGAAGTAACATAAAAATTCAAGCATTTAATTGACCTGTAAGCCATAATTTTATTATTTTTATTTTCAGATCTTAACCCAAATACAACCTTCGGTAATTTTTTCTGGTCACACACACTCTGCCGCCTACTTGGTGACTACAAAACAATCTTCTTACAGAACGAATAAAGTCAGGCATTTCAAACCTCAAGATAGTAACCAAATCATGGAAATAGATTTAAAACAAGATGAATTTCACGAATTTATTGTGCCAACATGTTCTTACCGAATGGGAGTGAAGGATATTGGCTATGGAGCGGCTGTAATAGGTGGGTTTTCAATAATTTAAATAAGTAACTTATATGTGTATACATTATTTATCCACTCCTACAACGCTAAGACTGGATTAAAAATACGGAGATCGCGAATTAGATTCACGGTTAGATTATATAAAAAAAGAAATTTCCTCAGTCCTGGGTGTTGTGCACACATTGATTTTTTTTGTTCGTGACCATACTACTATTTTCCCTTATCCGCACCTAATGATGCATAAGGCACTGCATTGGTACACCAAGTGCAGTGTATCTTGATCATTTTTATTACTTGAAGGTAAGATGATCAGTCTTACGCTTGCTGCCGGTCCAAGGTATCACACATGATATATTAATATGAGACCACATGTAAATAAATATTTCATGTTCCCTCCCCTATGGGAATCGAACCTGACCTTATGCACAGAAGCCAAATGCGCTACCACTATGCCACGAGGGGGACAGTAGGTACATGACCATATTATGATCAAATGATATCTATTTAATATTGAATGCATGCATCTGGTCGTAGTCTAGTTCTATGTAAGGTAATGGTGGGAGTGGTTGACACCAATATACAATATAGTGATTGACATTTCTGAATTCAATACAGCGTAAAGAGGATCTTTACACACATAAATAACTTTGAATTATGCGCTGTTAATCTATCGTAAAAGTCGGAAATCAACAAATATTTTTGTTCTTTGTAATTTATTGTGGAGAGATAAACGAATTTCAACATTAGATTTTTTCACTAGTTATTCTTAAGTACCTATTGAATTATTACAAGTTGTTGATAGATTTAGATTTGTAAAATGGTTTAAACATAAAAATTCAACATAATACGGTTTTTCTTTTTTGTTTTCAGATACAGTAAATCAAAAGCTTCAGTATACAGTATTATGGTCTCCACAGCGGTTTTACCACATTATTCTTTATTTAGTCCCCTTGGTTCTTTTGATACTATATTTGCTCCTGTTGATATTTTACAAAATACTAGCTCTTCGTTCTTCATGCCGTAATACTGCTCCGTACACCAGAGTATAGACAAATGAATAGTTTTATACATTCATTTTTAGTATTATTTAAAAGTAAAGTCAATGGTTTTTGCTGACAATACATATTTTAAATGTCTACATGCATTTGCTCGATGAGTATTTCATACAAATGTATTTATCTCAGTAAATTCCGACTTCTCAAATGTCGACTTTCAAGCACTTGTTTTACTTGATCATGCCATGTTTTTCTCGTCCTTCCTCGATTTCTACATCCAGGCACACTCGCATCATGTATTCTTTTAGCTGTTCTTTCATGACCGAATCACCGTAAGAGACCTTTCTTAATTTTGTCAATAATGCTTATCTCAGCCTTGCTTTCTGCTCTAATTTCAACATTAGTGCACCTGTCTTTACCACACATTTGCCTGAGAGATCGCACTTCAACTGCATTCAATCTACTTTCGTCCTTCTTTTTCCAACTCCATACTTCGCTTCCATACAGAAGGGTTGGTACCAGAACTCCATTATGAACTGCCAATTTAGCCTCTTTTGATAAGCACTTATTAGCTGCGACTGACTTTAAGGCACCAATCTCTGTTACCGGCTGGCACTAACCCTCCTTTCAAAGATTTATATAGATAATATTAGAAAATCTTCAACGGAGATTAAGAAGTCAGGTATGATTACTTTTATTAATGGAAATTACGGTGTGTACATTGTACCATTTGAATATTTGTATTAAACGTACTTAGAAATACAATATTATTTTTAAAAGTATTTAGTATTTGAGGTAAACGCTTTCGTCCATAGATTTTATAAAGTATTTTTATTCCTAATGTTCTCTTAGATTAGAAAATATTTTTTATAAAAACTCGTAAATTTAGAGTAGAATATCAGTATTGATTTTGTAGTACATCAGTACTATACACTTATTTTAAAATGTTAACTAATTATGTCATATTTAATATTATACAGTAAAATATCACCATCCTCCGCACAAAGCTTGATTTGCTTCTTTATGTTTTAATTCATCATAATAAAGAAAGTGCCAAACAAAGCCAAAACACATTAAATTTTTATAAAAACCTTAGCTGATCAAATGATCTGTACTCTGTAACTATAACAACAATAATGTAATACTGTTTTGATGTAAATTAAGCTACTACTATGGTGACAATAATTGTTAATCATTAATTTGATCTTGTACGCTAAATATTGAGAATTGACCCTTAATTTGGTCATGTACAAAGCAATAAAAAGTGCACTTATAGGTTCTACACACCAGTTTTATAAATATAGTGTCTGTTTTAAACAAATGTTTTTTTACAATAATCTAATGAAATCTTCAATGTAACATTATTTTTATTTCATTTTGTAGTATATACTGTGAATTTGCGATTTAATTTAATTGGAAATGGTATTTTTAATAATTTAATGTAGAACTTGTTTATTTAAGCTTGTAACATTTATTTTTGTATGATTTCTTTTAAAGTTTTTCAAATAAATACGATGTATTTAATTTATTTTTTACACTGAAATATTTCCAAATGATATGTTAAAGAGCCGTAGACATTTTTGTCTCTTTGGATTAAATAATAAGAATAAAATGAAAAGTACTATTTATTGAGTCTGCATTAATGTTGTGGAATAACATATTAAATTATATAAATAAAAAATAAAAAACTTTGTAGACCAGAGTTTTTATTTTGAACACAACTAGTTTCGGATACAACGGAACTGACCATCTACAGGTGTATATAGAAACTGTGCATCTACAGTTTCGAAATGCACTTGTAGATGGACAGTTCTGTTATGTCCGAAACTTGTCGTGTTAAAAAATATAAAAACTCAGTGGTCTAAAACAAAGTGTTTATTTTATATAATTTAAATGAAATAGTTTTCAATTCGCTAAATTTACAGAACGTATCTATGCATATAAGTAACTGAACTAAATTGACTGAAGTGTATATTTATAGGCTATACCTTCTCATTATTTCACTATCGTATGCGATACTACATGCAACAATTTTTTTAAATTTAAATTTTCAACTAATTAAAAATGTCTCCTTGGAGCGGTGAAAAACATTAAATTATTTAGAATAAAAATATCCACATCATTCGAAATCTAATTAAAATTCATTTTCAAATTTGGTTGGTTGGAAAAAAATGCCAAAATTGTATGTAAACATAAATATGTAAGTATATAGAATATTCTTTAATAATACAATTTCCATTTTCTTTATTTTGCTGGGGTACCGACGTAATGTTGTTATGAAAATTAATCTTTTTGCTAATGCATTTAAAAAATATATAAATTTCAAATAATAGGAGCAATTTTTATAAACTATGGAAATTTTAAATATCCGCCTTATTAAAATTCTATCAACTACCGGAGTAAGAGAGTGTTCCTTCTTCACAGGTGGCTAAATGTGGTTTATTACATCATTTTATGTACTTATTAAAAATACAATGTAACAGTATTATTTTTATAAAATATTATCATAAATCTGTCACCAAAATGAAAACAATTATGTCGCAACAAAAATATGAAAAAAAATCATGTTTATGTAATGTATCAAAAGATTAACCAGTATTTATTTTATACTTTGGATTTTTGAAGAAGTGTATTTAAGCATCCGTGTAAAACCCACATCTCTCAGCTTTGCCGAGTTCATCCGAAAGATTATCATCGATGGTTGACCAAGATGGAGTGAACCCACAGGCGTAAAGAAGAAACGGCTTAGGATGGAGCTATCCGTGGCTGCGAGAGTACTGGCCGGTGATAAGGCCACCTAGTGATGTGATGTTTACATACTCCACATAATAGTGAATGTGGCGAAAGTGGAAGATATTTAAGTTATTTTATAAAACATTTGTTTTTGAACAGTATTTAATTTTGCTTTTTAAATTACTATAATAATCTATTTTTCACCCGTTATTTAGTTTTAAACACCTGCTTAAATAATTTGCCCAAAAATAATGATCTCTTTTATTGAATAATGTTAAATTTTGTTTTATTGAAATCAATTAAAGTTTTTGTTTAATTCATTTTATTATAGTTTTATACTGCCTACCTTGCATGTAAATGCAATGCAATATGCATTATAATAATACAAGATACATATTTCCAAGATTTTTATAACTATTATCACGACAAATCACCTGAAGAATTTTGAACGTTAAAAAGGCTATATGTTTATTTGCTATTATGTTTTTAATGAGACCTGTTTTTGCTTTGTTTGATTTTATATTCATGTGAAAACTTGTTTAGAAAATTATTGAGCAAAATAAACATTTGATTTAAAAAAATGTTTTTTTCTTATATTTCTTCAAGCCCCAATTTAACAATCAACTTAAAAATATTTAAAAGTTGCGATACCACCTTCAAACACACAAAAATCATCTGGATGGTGTGGAAAATAAAAAAAAAATTATCTGTATAAATTTTACTATGAAATAATTTTTATACATAGAGTACTGCATATTTTTTTAATTTAGTTACATGCACTAAATTTAATAAATTAAGTAATGTCATGTGGTCCGCGGCCTTCCTTACAATTGCAGCTGATATCAACTAGAAGCATGTTCGTATCTCTAATTTTTAAATTTATTTGTCTCCTCTTAGGAATAAATTATCTATAAAATAAGATGATACGAACATGCTTCTGATAGA
This sequence comes from Micrasema minimum, assembly GCA_022494985.1. Taxonomy (NCBI): domain Eukaryota; kingdom Metazoa; phylum Arthropoda; class Insecta; order Trichoptera; family Brachycentridae; genus Micrasema; species Micrasema minimum. The sequence goes on along the minus strand of JAGVSP010003428.1, from coordinate 52,171 downwards.
TATCTAAAAAGTGTAAAAGAATCATTGCTAGCACTAAATTCCAGAGAGAAAATCTAGGACTACGTCTGTATGGAGAAACGTAGCGGGCTACATGTTCTCTTATGAAAGCACATCAAACAGGTCGTAGTGGTGTTAAAAAATGCCAACCCAATTTTTAAAAATGGTGTACGAAACTTTATTGTTCATTTTACCACTTGTCACCACTACAACTTCAATATTTTAATTCATTTTACCACTTGTCACCACTACAACTACAATATTTTAATACATTTTAGTTCATTTTACCACTTGTCACCACTACAACTACAATATTTTAATACATTTTAGTTCATTTTACCACTTGTCACCACTACAACTACAATATTTTAATTACATATAAGTTATAATAAACATTATTTTATAATAAACTTTTTTAAATGACTTCACAGTTTGTCTATCTTAAAAAAATGTAATTTTTGCATAAACAAAATTGTAGATAGAACAATTGCATTCTCATACTATGTATCTAGGTACATTTAAAAAAACACAGATTTTATAAAGCTACCTTTACTTTCAAAACCTATTATTAGCATGATTATTGTAAACATGTATGTTGCCAGTATTAATAAACTACTGAAAGAGTCAATTAACAATGTCTGAAAACTTAGATTGACAAGCCCTGTGGCTAGATTACTAAGCAGGAAAAATAATAGGCCATTTTCATTTATGGCCGAATAAATTACTGGTAGTGAATAACCAGGACCAATTTTTTTCGACTTGTTTTCTTGCTTTATGGTAGAAATTTCATTAATTTCATACAAGTAAAATAAAGTAAGGTGAGTTGTACCTAAAGCTATAACAAAACAACAGTATCCTGCATTAGCCAAACATCTGGAGACTCTTAAATATGGGCTCAGGTATACAGCGAACCATGATACGATTACAATATACAGGAGATTTAGTATCACATCGCCTTCCTTATCATGCTTATACTTCTCCCTGATGGCTTGTCCTATATGTGAAGATATTAAGAACAAGGCTACATAGCCAGTGCATGAGACTATTCCTTCTCTATTAGCAGTCAAAAAGTTGTACCGACCTATGTTACTAAAAACCCACACACTTAGACCCATTTGCAACAATATCTCATGAAGGCATATTAATATAATGCCACAAGTCAGAGAATTCCTTTCTTTGAAAATACACATTATTGTGACGGCAGTAACTTTAGTAATTGAGAGTGTGATAAAGAAATTCCAGTGAACTCCATATTCTGTTGTGTGTTCTTGATAGTTAATTTCTTTAGTTACTATTGCTCTGCCAATGCCCAGTAACATCAAAAACAACACACTGCTTGGCATTCAATTCTAGGGTTTTTAATAAACTGTGTCTTGACACTTTTGAAGGTACCAAGGCATTACAGAATACAAATAAACCAACCCCAGCATCCATAAAACTATACCCATGTTTCTCAGTTTTTGCCAAGAAGCGGGGGAAAATATTAAAATCAACCGCGAGAATTGAAAACGCAGTTATCAAAAGTAACATTGATCTAATGTAAGAAATACATTGCCATTTTCTTCTACGGTCTATTTTTTCATTCCAAGCCACTTTAAGGTTGCATTGGTTGTAATGAATTAAACAAAACAAAGCAAGAGATACATATAACCATATAAATCTGAACTCTACTAATATAGTGGTTCCTAAAATTAAAGGAATAATTACTATTACATACTCTAACAATATTTTATAAAATATGCTGCTAACTCCTAAGTATAATACAGTTTGTTTTAATATACAAGTTGTCAAAAAGTTTGGTAGCACGGTCATAAGTGTATCGGAGGCAGAAGTTCCATTATGGTTTTGCATAAATCTTTCGTGGTAAGATTTGTAATCTGATTCCATTGTTCAGCTTAGTAAAACCCTGAAAATTATGAAATATCTATCAACAATATTAAGTTATGAATAATGGTTTAAATTTTTAAACATTATAAAAACTTACTTGAATATTTTTAAAATATCTTTTCAGTAAGTAATTCAAAATCCAGTATCTAAATTTCTCAATAAAATTGGTACGGTTTTTAATCAATATATTTTGCAATCTTCAATATTAATTAGTAGATGCACATCAAATTAGGTGATTTTATACATATTAGCTTAACCACATATGTGGATATTAATTTAAAATAGACAGATAATAAAAATCACACGAACAATAAATTGCATTGCTGAGATTCAGTAATTCGTTTAAGTAAGTAACGCACAGACTCGGTTACCGCGGTTGCATGGAAGCGCAAATCGCGCAAATTATTGACAACCAAAACCAAGTTGACAGTTGACAGATGACAGAAAAACTTCGATGTTGCCGTTATTAAGAAAATAAAAATAAAACGGGGGTAGAACAATATTCAGACATGAAATATTTATTTACATGTGATTTAAGTCATGTGTGATACCTTGGACTGGTACTGAAGCGTAAGACTGATCATCCTACTTTTATGTAATAAAATAATCAAGAGACACTGCACTTGATGTACCATATTATTATGCACCATTGGGTGCGGATACGGGAAAGTAGTAGCAGAATAATATTAACCCTTTCGGTACCAACATTCCAACTATAAAAATCAGAACTTTTTTAAAAAATATTTTTACAAAAAACAACATAGCAAAACAAAAAAAAATGGTTAACGAAAAAAAGTGATGTACCTACTACATTTATCACATTGGGTCAAAGGAGTGTAAAATAATGAGTCACATAACAAATTTTTTATTCGATATTTATTTTGAAAATATTTTTAATTTTTAAAAAGTAATCCATACTTTATTAAAAATGTTTCAATCGTAGTGACGCTAAGCTAAGTTGAACCGCCGATATTAGTGTCATAAAATAAAAATGTCAATATTATTGTACAAAGCAAAAAAAAAATCTTTATATTCTATATTCTATGGTTGTTTTTTTTTTATATAAATTAATATATTCACGAAAAAAGAAAAAAGTGAATGTACCAACCTACTTTAAAAATGACATTGGGCTGTAGGGCTCAGGGAGTGTAAAATAAAGGGACATAATATTATGTTCCTTCTAATTATTAAATTAATAAAATATTTAATAATTATAGGAAGGCGACCGTAGCAACGATATCACATAATATGTTAAAAGAAGGCAAGTTTATATAGAACCTACAGTACAGACAGTACAAAAGAAAGTACAGACAGTACAAAAGAAAGTACAGACAGTACAAAAGAAAGTACAGACAGTAACAGATTTTTTTTCTTATTATCTAATAATTCCTTTATCGTTTTGATACATTTTCCTTTGATTAATGTAAGCGTCAACTACTACTACTTCTACTTTCCCTCATCCGCACCCAATGGCACTGCATTGGTAGTTAAGTACACAAAGCGTCAACTATCTGAGTTTATTTATAATTTTACCTCAAAATGAATATGATTATAGTTTATTATTAATATTATTATTAACTCCTTGGTAGGTAGGTACAGCACTAGCTTTTACCGACCACCACATTTCTGTCTTATGTACCTAAACGTGTCATCTATCTCTATAAAAAAATGGCGAAATATTACTCGTCACACGTCTCAATCTCTATTCCATTTGCCAGTAGCTCGTAGTAACTATGCGCGTAATTCTCCATTGATTCGTATAACTCGTAATTATAATACAAAGTTCAGCAATATTGATTTGTAGCAAATTTATATTTAAAAAAAGAGTCATAAAATAATTATTTTCCTCTCATGTTTAAAATCAGCGATAGTATTTATTCTCTTAGAATTCACACACACATGCACCCACTCTATCACCCTTTCTCCCAGCCTTACACTCACTCACACACACCCACCCACCTCTCTCTCTTTTAATATAATGTATTTATAGTTGTATTTCCTCCTTTGTATTTTCTTTAATGTGTTTTTTGTGGATCTCTGTTATTGCTTATATAATGTTTATTTTTTACTCTGTATACCTTATTCTATGTATTGCTGTTGAGTAATAGGGGGTTTTTTTTCTTTTGGAAAAGCAAAATAATTATGTAAAATCTGGCACGCTAATTCCCTAGAATTTGGGGTGGTCTTTAATTGCTGATTATTTTTATTTTGCTGTACCAGGTAGTCTATCCTGTAATGCCATATTAGGAGGGCTTCCACGTTATTTTTTCCATATGTAGGTTTTGTTACTTTTTTTTGAAAATCGGTTAAAGCTTTTTCCCTAGAATATTAGTTATAAAAATATGTTCATAATTTTGTGGCTGTGTCATACATATTCGAATTTTCTTTTTTAAATACAACCTGAATTTTCTAGAGTTGACGGTGGAGCTATCAGATAAATTCAAGTTATCGATTTTTTTGAGGTTTGGCTTTTTTATATTCAATGGTGCAGATGTGTATGTATGAATCTATGAGGTTGCATAATATTGTGTAACCATTGCGGTTTATGGGAGGTTGGGGGTCCTTTTCTTATCAATAGAGCTGATTGAAGGCTAGGGGTTTTTTTGTGTTCTTTGTGAGTAGATTTTGTGGGTGTGTATACAATAGTAGGTACGTAAGGTTTATTTTCGTAACTTTACTGTGTTGATGGACTTACATTTAGTGGGCTATTGATCAATTGTTCTAAGTAATTTGTATTTACACCGGTAGTAAAAGTAGAGGATCGGAAATTAGATATAATAAACAATTCTTTTTGTTAGTATTATTTGTGTGATTTTTTATTCATTAAAAAAGTTCATTATAAACGGAATACCAAAACCCCCCCCCCCCCCCCCCCGCCCCCCCCCTTCACCCCCCCCCCCCCCCCCCCCCCCCCCAACCCCCCCACCCCCCCCTCCCCCCCCCCCCCCAACCCCCCCCCCCCCCCCCCCCCCCCCCCCCCCCCCCCCCCCCCCCCCCCCCCCCCCCCCCCCCCCCCCCACCCAACCAACACACATAATAAATTATTTATTATAGAACACACCTTCACAAAAAAGTCACAATACATCAGACAAAATGTTTTTGTCCGGTAATTATTACAAAAATTACCTTTTCTGTTATTTTGTGGATGGCTTAAAATGAGATTAACATTCTTATCGGATTTTAAAAAAATATTTTTTGCTTATCATGATATGAAAAATTTATAACGGGAAATTTTTCATTCTTGTCAGAACTCATTTTGTGGTTCAATGACTTCAATTTTATTATAATTGGGTTTTTTTAACTTTCATTAAAAAATATCTTACATTGTACTAAAACATTTAGTATATATTTCTCAGTATTAGATTATCTTGATTATTTGGTGGGATGGACTGGCTTGGGGGATGAGTAGGGGGACGACGCTGATGGAGGGGATTATCGACTTCTTCCAGGAGACCGAAACACCGGGCGGGCGCCTTTGAGGGCACTGGGAGCTGGAGGATGGGGCGGCATGGACGGGCCGGCCTGTGGGGCGCCTTTGGGCGATCTGCTGAATCATACCACAACAAATCAAAACAATAGTAAAAAGACACAAAACACACTTAAAGTTTACGTAACCTACTACGTAATAAATAAAAATAAGCAAAATACTCTTTTTTTAAAAATTATTATTTGCTACCATTTGCATTTGGAGTAGCGTTTCTGCTCATATTACATTAATATATATTATTAATACGCCTGTAGGAGGTAATGGTGATCAGGCACCAGGATAAATTTTAGAATAATTAATTTTATATTGTCTATCTACGAAATAATTAATAAAGTAACAATAGTGGTCTATAAGTATTGACCTTGTATGGACTGTAGCAACTAATACAACTATTACAGTACATTTATCTAAGGAAGGGGGTTTTATACCTACTATAAATAATAATAAAATTATTGGCGACTTAAGATTATTATGGCTTCTACGGTTTGCCTTGTTTAACGCGGTGTCAGAATTATGGTATGATAGAGTAGGCCCGACCACGTTAGATTAATCAAGACTAGGTTAAATTCTGTTAGTCTAGGATATTGTTAGATTTAGATATTAATTTTCATACCGGTTCTTGTTCCTCAGCATCTTCCTCTTCATCGTATCTTCCATCATGGTACACATCGGAAGGGTAATATCGATAAGAATTCCGGTGAGAGTCACATTTTGGTCGTGACATGAGCTTCTTCAGCATTTAAAGCTTTGTACAAATAGTCGTTCACGAAGGTATACTGCGAAGATTTCTGACATATATTGTCGCTTGAAGGTGGAATACAGATCAAGTGAACCTGAAAAACAAATGATTGATTTAAAATAGTTTAAATGACAATGATGCATATAAATATTATGTAATTTGGAGAACAAATATTTTTTTTGGAATTACGCTTTCCAAAAATCATGTTGCTTTATATGTCTAATGTTGAAGCAATTTGGAGCTTCAAAAATTCATGCTGTGGTCGGTTCATCTTTAGTGTAATTTCCTTATCGACGCACTTAATGGTGTATATGGCAGTGCATAGGTAGTACACTTACTCCAGTGCAGTGCACTAATAAAAATGACTCATTTCATTCTATGAAAGATGATCAGTCTTTCGGCCTCAGTGCAACTCCAAGGTTGTCATGCATAAAATATTAAAGTGAAAAAACCCTATTTTAAATAAATATTTTATATTGGGTTTAATACTGACAAAACTTTTATAAACTGGCTACCAAAAATTACTAACTGGGCCTATAGATTTATCCTCGTGTGAAAAAATTCGTTCAAATTAACCCTAATTATTATTATTATTCATAATTGAACGTATTGAAGAGATGTAAGAATTTTATGACAGGATAAAACTTATTTTACGACTAAATTTAATGTCTAACTACTTGAATAAATCAAATTAAAAACTTTGTTTTTTGATTCACTTTTTTATTATTTTATACACTTAGCCAACTTGTTTCGACCTACTGGTCATCCTCAGGGCTTCCTATCAACTTGTTCAAGTTACTTATCAAGCTACTTATCAAGTTGATAAGTAGCCCTGAGGATGACCAGTAGGTCGAAACCGAAACTAGTTGGCAAAAAACAAAGTTTTTTTGTTTTATGTATTCAAGTTAAATATAAACTGATTTACAAAGTTTCGTGCTCTTTCGGTACTATCATAAGATATTTTATGTCTATCGCTCATGTGCCCATTATTTTTCATATTACAAAAAAAAGTAGGTAACCTGTTGAAAGTAAAACCATACAGGGAACAAATCCAGGAGCTAATGTTGGAGTTATCTTTGGCTAGTTGTAATGGAATACTTCACAAGCGAGTCCTTCTTCAGCGTTGTAACCAGTGTTTCTTCCACAGCAGTCGCACTTGGAGTTTGGTAAAAGTTGAGACAATTTATCTGGCTCCTCCATTTTCAGTTCGTACTCTTCTTCTTCAAGCCTCAGCTTATCCATTTACATAAGATAAATGAAATTAGGATAAAAGTTGTAATGGTTGTAGATCCTGTCACTAAAGTATACAATAACTTATTGTAGGTATTTAAAAATACCACACCTTTTTTCTGGAATAGGAAATATTTTAAAATTTATACTGAATCCATGACTCATCAAGTAAATAATAGAGAAGCTTTTACAAGAATGTATGGTTAATTAAAACATTAATATGATTATGATAATGATTTCTATGTAACATGATAATGTTGGCCCCTACTTAGCTCCTCATGAAATATATATACACGGAATTATGTAAATAATGGCTATTATGTTGTGATACGGAGTTGTGTAAGTATTTACAGTAGTATACACCTAAAGAGAGAGTCAGAATCAATAAATATTTTTTATTAGGAATTTTGATTGACGTGTCATTAAATCTAATTTCACATTCATTCATTAAAATTCAAGGAAAAAGATAACACAATAAAAATTGATACTAGGAAAAGCATTTATTACATATCTGAATCACGAATTCTTATTTATTTAAGTACCTTTTAACTATCTCATGCTAGTTAATTAGAAACTTTAAAATAGGGGAAAAGGAAATAAAATCCGGAACTTCCTGTATAAGTGCTGTTATCGAAAATGCATGCGGGAAATTATTTTTGAATTTTATTAAATACCTATACAATTTATTCTAGTTTTCATACGAATCGTGAGAGTTATAAGGTAGTAAAATGCACAGAGTTAAAGAGTTATTGTTTAAAGTTACACTCCCAACCTCGTACCTTTTTTTTTTGTTTCGATGAGCGAAACATAGAAATTTCGCTTGCTTTCACGCACGGGCTGGGTGCCTGAAACTGAAACCTGAAAGCACCTGAAAAGGGTCAAAATAAGTACTTCACATTGCAAGTTTTTTTTTGCAATGCATTAATTGGACATATGCCACATTATTGTATATTCATTTCACTGAGATAATTTTTGCTGAAATATAAAACCTTTTCTGTATCACTAATCGTACGGGTCCGCAGTGTCTAGATTTTTTTTTTACTTTATTTTAAAAATTCGTATTGTCCATGCAACCAAAAAACTATTTTCTCATACGTATTATAGGTACTATTTATACTTCTCCTAATCCGCACAGAAGGCGCTTTTTTTTTACAAAAAGGCAAGATGATCAGTCTTACGTTTTTCTCATTGAAGTATTACGCATTATCTTACTTGTGACAGCTGCGAGTTAGGCCTCTTGACGTGCGCCTGGGGGCGGTTAGGAATACTGTTTGAAGGGGGCCGTCGGCCTACTGAGGGTAGAGTGGCCTCCGGTGATGTTGGGAGGAGGCGTGGGAGGGCTCCTCCCCCCCCTGCTGACGGAATCCCCCACCAACCTGATTCTAGCTGGGCAGCTCGCTCTGGTAGTTGCGGGGTCTTATGGTTTCTTGCCTCCTCGACATAAAAAGCACAACCTCATTCTCTTAATATAGATATTGGCAAAAATGTACAACAAACACAAACTTTAGAAATGTTACTTATTACTAACCATTTGAAATCTTTAGTAAAAAAGTTACTCGGGGAAAAGTTATGTAACGTTTCCTTGCAGCTTTAGCCTTGGCTTTTACGCGCGTTAGGTGTGCTGATGCATAAATCGAATCATAAAAGTAAATAGCTTCTTCATCGAAATTAAAATGAGTTTTAGGTGTAGGCTATACGTAATAGCTATACTCAATATTTTATTTTGATTATCGTAAATACCAAGGAAACGGTTGCTTGACAATAGCAAAAAAGCACGTGCCCCACATTCTTTTTTTATTTATTTCGAAATGATCATTAAGATAATTAAAAAAATATATCTAAGAAAAATGTTAATTCTTTATAAAAACTATTCATTTTACATATTTGAAAAGTGCCATTGCCTAAAAAACTACATGCGTATGTATTGGTAAATTAATCGACTCCACCGTAGGCCAGCCCCCCCCACCCCCCCCCCCCCCCCCCCCCCCCCCCCCCCCCCCCCCCCCCCCTCTTCCCCCCCCCGAAATTTAGGTGTTTTCAAAGTGATATTCCGGATTTGACAGCCACAAAGCTTAGAAAATAAACATGTACTTCAAACTTTTATCTAGGGAAATAGCATTACCGATTTTCTAAAGAAGAGATATGGTAAAACACGAAATTTTTCCAGCTTTCGTACACCTGCTCTAACACATGAAAGTAAACGATAAAAAAGGGGCATGTTTCAATTACCGCGGTGAATTACCAACAAACTATTATTAACTCCCCGAAATGATTTTCAACGCAGTGGACGAATAGAACAAACAGCAATTTTATACTACTCGATTAAAAACAAAAAGATGTGTTGAAGATATATCACCTTTATCTATCGGATCTCGATTATTAATAAAGGGAACTCAAACAACAAAATACGGTTAAATTATTTATTGTTTGCAAAACATATGAAAACAAAATTTTCTGTTAATTCGAATTTTTTCTTTTTTTTTTTTTTTTCCTTAGTTTTACGAAAGTTTTAAGTACGATTTGTGCCCTACCACTATTACTGGAAATCACGATACGCTACCATGCGTAAATACATGTTTTTTTTCAAAGATACTGCATATACCTAATATATACGTAGGTACTTTTAATACCAAGGTCTTGAGGAGCCTATAAAGTAATTTGTTATTCATTTGAGGAATTTAAATATAATTTTAGAAAGCATAAGATTTTTTTTAGTTTTCAAGGATATTGTGTCATTAAAATTCGTCGCTTGAGAATTTAGAATGTCATGTAGGATAGGTCTAACCTACCATAATGGCGGTTTGAAATATTAATAACTAACAATATAAACAAAATAATACACCTGAGTTTGCTTCTAAACATGTAGAAACTAAGTACCTACCTTCGTAGTCAAAATATGTATTTTTTACATGCATAGGTCATATGAAAAAACTATAGGTAGGTACACCAGAATAAAAATAGTATTAAAAATAATAAATATTAAATATTTTTATTTATTTATTAATATATAAGTAAGTCGAAGGTTTTGATTTCTAGCACAGTTACCAGGTTAAAAACAGATACAAAATTTAAGTATTTTTGTTGATATATTTTGCCTATAAATAAACCACTATTAGCTGGGTACGTACATACTTTCTAAATAAATCACAGTGGCATAGGTATACAAAAAAAACACAAAAAAACGAAACTACTAGTTACGAAATTTAGACTTATCCATTGAAAAATAATATTATCAAACAGGTAGGAAGTCTTTATACACCGTGTAACAAAACTCGATGTACGTACAAGCGGAAAACCAGTAAATTAACATCATATTTGGGAGTCGATTTTGTATAATAAAATTTTATGATTTGACCAATAGTTTTCGAGAAAATTGAGTAGATTTTTTTCGACGTAATTTTTGCAAATATCAAATACCATTTATTTAGTCAAATTAATACTATTCAAAGACAACAAAAAAAATAATCTGATATCAATAAGAATACATGCAATTTTACTTAATCTGCGGCAGGCCTACCTACTAAAATAAAAACTTTTAAGAGAAGAAAAAAATAATTTTTTTTCAACCTGGATTCAAAAGTCATATTACACATTCGACTCCAAATATGATGTAGATTCACCAGTTTTCGGGTTGTCCTACGAGTTTTGTTACACCATGTATAAACTGGATGTAATTATTTATATTATGCAAACAAATTACGTGATTCGTTTTTGCGTACAAAATGCTTGAAAGAAAATCAGTAGTATGAACTTACCTGTGGACTTAAAACTAAAATTTTCTGTTGGAGGTCTTCATAGGATTCTCTCTGTGCTGCTACCACAATGGCCAGTGTAGTCACCAACAAACTTAATCTGATACACCTGAAAAAAAAATTGTTACAAATTGAAACAATGATTTCAGGAGGCACCTCCAAAGAGAATAACACACGACATAATATTATGGATGAGCAAGTCATCAGGTCTCGGTCCCCTGGACGTCTACTGATGACGTGATAATATGGATGATGTTGAAAGTACCTACTTTGGTATCATTTATCTATATATTATATATATTATATTTATGTGGTACCTACTTATCTCAGAGGAGATTTTAAATGCAATTTGGAGAGTTAGGGGCTGTTTGTATGCGGCAATATGTAGGCGCAATAAATAATGTTTCTTTATGATAGGTATAAACATAATTTCACTGACCCTGAAGATTAAAATTCTATAATTTTTAATGGATGTCATAATGTTTTTTTTATATGTAATGTAAATTTCATTATTTTCCAATAATGCAGCGTTTTAGAACTTGTAACTGAATATTTATTGAACATGTTTACATTTGTGTTTCTGTAAAAAATATGTCTTTTGTAGGGATGTCTTCATTTTCCAATTATTTTAGTTGTGTCGTTTTTCTTCCAGAACAGCGCAAGAGATATGAAACATTGCATTATTCTCAAAGTTTTTTAAGAGCTGTAACCACCTTTTTACTCAAAATTTAAGCTTCTGTGATTTCTTTTACTTGGTTTTTTCAAATCAAATTTTTGAGACTGGCAAAATATTTATCACTTCTAACTAAGTACTCACTCATGTACTATAATTTGTATATGTATGTAGTTAATATATAATATATATCTTAATTTAACAATACCTACCTAATCTTGAAAGAGCTTACAAGATTATTTACATACAGTATGTGGGGTTAGTACATACACAGAGCTAAATCCTTAACATATTTATTCAAATTATTGTGTCACAAATGTATGCGACTAACATTTAGGTATAACTTCTAATGGATACTAATAGGTAGGTCTTATCTTATGCAACTATTTTCTGACACAATATAAATATGTACAATGTACATGTACTTACACATATACATATGATGTGATTAAAGAAAAGTATCTATTTAAAAGAATAGGAATCGAAAAATATTGGGAAAAGTACTTTAAAAAGGGTTTTTTTAAAAATCTTATGCGCCACTACCTTAGTTGTAACAAAAAACGGTGCATATCAGAAGCAATAAATTATATTAAATAAAAAGCAATCACTCGCAAATTACTAGAAACTGAAAAAAAACAGTAATACGGTAGCCTACCTAAATAAACAATACCTATACATTGTGTAAAAAAACTCGTAGTACAACCCGAAAACTGGTGAATCTACATCGTATTTGTAGACGATTGTGTAATACCTGACTTTTTAACATGAACTTGAAAAAAAAATTTCTTCTCACAAAAGTTTTCATAAGTATGGCAGATTAAGTAAACTTGCTCAAATTCTTATTAAAACGCGTTTTTAAATTTTGTTTTCTTTGTGGTTAGTATTAAGTTGATTAAATACATGATATTTGATAACAATATGCAAAAAAAAAATCAACTACGTACTCAATTTTCTCGAAAACTATGAGTTAAATAAAAATAAAAAATCTGCAAAATTGGCTTCAAATATTATGCAGATTCACTGGTTTCCCGTTTGTACAGTTTTGTTACAACCTGTATTTTGCTAGCCCGAGTTTTGTTACACCCTGTATTTATACCAAGTTCGTATTGTAGGAAGTTAGATATTCGAGTCTCAAAAAGTAATCATAATAGCCATAAAAAAATTAAACACTTTTCATCCCATGAGAAACAATAACCCACATAATAGATAGGTACCTAATATAATTTCATCTAAGAATACTCAAACGTTAGATACCTATTTGACTGAAGTGGGTCATGTCATGAAATTAATTTGAGGATAATAACGACTGATGACTTACAAAGTCAGCACAGATTATTTAACATGTCAATAGATTAAAAAGTTAGTGTTATGCAATAAAGAGAAAAGGTTTAATAAACGGGTCCATGTTCTGTGTCCTGGGGCAGAATCGGCTGTCAGTAACGGGCGGGCGGGCAAGATATGCAACCGCCACCTTTCGGAAAATCGAGGTAACATATTTATATTTTATCATTTTTATACATACAGGTACGGTTACGACTGAAAAACCAACTTATGTACAAATAAGGTTCATGTGTGACTACGCAATCGAAACCGCAAAATAAAATTTAACGGCACAAGTTATATATATATGTTCAATGATGCGTGCATTGTAAATATTAAAAATATATTGTACTTTCGTACTATATATCAATTAAATAATGTAAAAAGTTGCATTGATATGATATTTGAAAAATTATTGTCTAAATATAGTATAGGTACGTACGAGTCTAATAGTAGGTACGTCAATAGGTTCTACGTATTTATGTATCTAAACACGATTCAAAATGAAGGACTTAAAATAAGTATTTTAAAAATAAAAGTTTTTAGTTAACGAATTATTAACATTTCCAACTTAATATAATTATTATTTAAAGTTTACAAACGAAATATTTAATAAACTCGGGAAAAAAATGCCATGTTGTCCAACGTATCTTCCTAGATAAAAAAAGAAAATCTGTATTTTTTCCATAGGTATCCTATTATCCACTATTAGAAAGGCGTCAGTGAGCATTCACTGTGAAATTTAAATGTAAATTTATTTACCAATGTTTGTAGCACTCACTTTGTAGATTTCCATAATTATGAAGTTAAACACACTTTTGTTTTAAACTACTTATTTATTTTTAAAAATAAATAAATAAGTAGTTTAAAACAAAAGTGTGTTTAATTTCATAAGTAAATTTATTAGTTCAGTACAGTTTAAAGCCTAGATGGAATATTTATTACATCATGTGCTTATAAGTTTTCCCACTGTGACAATGTTGTACTTTAAATGAGCTAAGTTTTGTTAAGGCGTGTCTTGGGTTAATTTAAGTTATATAATAATATGCAACGAATACATATTTAATTATTTAATACGAGTTTGACGAGTTTATTGAGAGCATAAAGTTATCAAACACACGCTCACGCATCAAAGCCTAGAAACCCAAATTCTTTCACACATAATATTTTATTTTATGTTGATAAAGTGGTTTAAAAAAACGTTATAATTAATTTAATGATATTTGTTGATTTGTTTGTTTGTTGAAATGAGAGTAACATTTTTGAAGATGTAAGAAACCATATATTTTTTCCAGTATCTACAAAATTTTTGAAGCTTACAAAATACAAAATAAATTATCAAGATACACTGCACATAGTGCACCAATGCAGTACCCTATGCATCATTGGATGCGGATAAGGGAAAGTAGTAGTACAAAATACAATCTAAACTTGAAGAAAAAATTATGTTTTCACTAAACAAACGGCCAAATTGACGGCCAAAATTTGCTAAGTGCACCTATGTACACATATTACACTTCTAAACGAGGTCTACTACCTTATAACATGCGAATAAAATCAGTTCATCAAACCGCATTATACGGCTGACGAAGCATGATATCATAGAATACTCACTTGACGGGTAATTCACCATCTTGTCTTGGCTTCGATAATTCATTTTCTAAAGACACTGACTTGCTAAACACCATGATTGATGTATTACTGTATTAATGCATTGTAAATACATACAAATGATAATAACATTGCATACTATTTTATAATAGATACGAGTATTTGTAACTTGTAAAATACATAATGTAGATATAGGTAGGTAGGTACTACATATTGATCATATATGTTTTTTTCAAAACGGAAACATACGCAATAAAAAAACCTTAACCAGCCTCAGTGAGATTAGAAAAAACATCCGATCTTTTTTTTTTTCCAGAAATTTTCATACCAGCTTTTCCCTCCCACTACGCCGCTCAATAGAGACTAATGTTTAAAAAACTTATTGATTTATATGCATTAAAATTTAAAATAAACCTCTACATCATCACCATGTAATTATTAATATTATTTTTAACATAGGAGACCGAATATTTTAAACTTTTACAACTTAATTTTTATTAAATTTGTACTTATTACAAGTAATATTATGCTTGCGAAAAATTCAGAGGGATTTCATGATCAACTATTACTACTACTCTCCCTTATCCACACCCAATGGTGCATAGGACACTGCATTCAAGCGCAGTAAATCTTAATCATTTTTATTGCACGAAGGCAAAATCAGTCAATTTCGCATAAGAATTCAGATAGATACGATGTTACATAAAATAATATTGATTTATTCGTGATGTTTTATATTCAGATTGATAATGTACGCGAAAGCTTTCTCCTTTTGTAAAAGTATTGCAGAATAAACGGCGCGGCGGAACTACCTACTTATAGTAGAAAAATATCCGACCAGGTATTTTGTTATTAACATTTTTTCGATTCAATGGCCACAAATATAATAAAAACTGCATTCCATGTATTTGCATAAATATACAGCGCGTAGCTAAGTTAGTATAATAATTTATTACCATTATTTCACACCTCCAGAACAACAAAGCCACCATTTGAGGAAAAAAAGCCGTTATTTTTTGGGAGAGTGCAGATAACGGAAAGCAAGAAAAGTAATTAGTAGTATTAAATTGTGAAATAAGCAATAAGCAATGATCGACAAAGTCGTTGATTGCAAATCCTAATAGGTACATGGGATTGCCAACAGCGAACATCAGAAACGAAATTGCTTTGAAAAATTCTAAAACTCGTAATAATCATCACAACAATGATTTGCAAATCTTTGAGTACCCTTAAATAGGTCGTATCTCATAATCATCAATCCATTTCCGCCCCCTGTGTGAAGCATTATGGATTTCCCTGCCTCCAAGTTGAGCGATTCTCAACTCAAGACAGGTCCATGTCCCGTAGCTCCGACGTAAACCGTAGAAGAATGGTCGGCAGAGGACGTGAATCTATAGGTTTCACTGAATCAATCGAAATACAATTTTATGAAGATGTCTAAATAACAAGATTTCTCTTTCTATGGTGCGAATGAGCGGAATGATTGCGATTGTGGTGCTTTTATTTAAAATTTTAATTTGTAATTCCTATCGTAAAGTTTAAATCCATTACGCACTGTATATCATGTCTGCATCTCATTAATCTAAATGATTTCTTGGTACGCTATTCAGACACGCGTAAAGGCTTTGTCATAGATCTTGGATTTTTAAACAATTGTATTATCGTTATGTAATCCTACTCTATCTATTATTTAACATTACTTAACCTTTATATTGTGGTTTAATAGTCTTGATCACAATTATGTACGGTAGGTTACAAGTACTTTATTTGTGTTAATAAGTTATGCATTCCATTTGCTCTCTTTGGTGTCTTGCCAAATTGTAATAAGCAGAAATTTTTGTTTTTCTTGATTCAAGTAAAATATATGTAAATTTAATTCCAAGCTCGTCCTATGAAACGTTAACTTTAACCAGAGTGTGAAACGGACTATTGTGACCGCAATAATCGAACACTTTATCATTGATTAAATTGGAAAACTTTTTTCGATTTAAAGTATCCTTTCTGATATTAATTTAGTATCGAAACGAATTTTAAATATAACAATGGATTAGAAATGAAAGTAGTAATATAATTATAAACTTGTTTGATAAATTTCTTGTTTTATTCATAATTATTTTAACCACTGCAGTATGATTTTAAGATCGTAAATGAAATATTTAAGATATAAAAGTCTTCATCAGGCGAGAAGAATATCATTCACAAATAAGAATTAAATGGTAATTTTAAATTCTTCAATTCACTTTCTTGTTCTGTAGAAACGGAGTTGTAAAATTGCCTTTCCATGGATCGAGAAATTATTGTTGATTTCTCGGCTCCGCAATTTCACGAAATCGTTAATTGCTCTTTTTATAGTATATTATGACATCTCAAACTAATAAACTGTAAAATTTGTATTTTTTAATCATTACCTTGTGATTGCAAATCGAGCGTGTAATCTTTTATGTAATTAATTAGAAGAATTCTATAATACTTAAAATAAACTCCAATATAGGTAGGTATATCTAATAAAAAAATGTTTTGTTATGCCCACCTACGAGTTGTAATAAGAAACTTTTGCCAATTATTTTAAGCTACGTAACGAATTTATATAAAATAATCTTAATTTCAGAAAACTGCTTTGCACAGCGGGTGGGTATGTACATATCTACATATACATAGATACTTATGTATTAAAAAAATCGTTTTAAAAATAAAAATGACATATACTTTGAGAAATTCTCCATTGCAGGTACAATATATACAATAAACTCTTAATGTGTAATTAAAGTGTATTTATTTCTCTGTTTTGCTGTCAGGAGCTTTTCAGGTTCGAAATTCTTCAAAATTTTCCCGGAGTGTCCCCCCTAGACAGGGATTAAACAATAAATAATGAATAAGATCATTTTTATGATGCATTTTATTATGGACGTCCGTTTGAAGTAGTATTGTAGACAACGTTAATATTTTACCGACACAGCTTTGGCGTTTCTCCGGTCCTGGTTTCTATATTTTTACCATCTACTAACTCTACTAAAATTCTACAACATAGCCAGGAATTTAAACTACATTGGAAAAACGCAACCAAATAAAGTAAATATATGAATTTGAATGAAAAGTTCCCCATAATATCTATAATTATTTATTGTAATATTCAATGCCAAATTATCTAAAGCTTGTAAAAGACGCTAACTTTGACCATTATAAATTAAAAACATCTTTTCTTTCACACTTTTCGAATAATTTTAGAAAATGTTTTCAATAAAATGCAGAATTTTAAAATAATTTTTAAAATTCTGCAAAATAATACGTAATTCCAAATAACTTCATAAATAATATATTTATTACCGTATTCGCCATTTGCATTACGTATATTATTTATTTTTGTTTTCAATAGTTATCCACAGTAAATTTAATTAACTTTATGCTCAATTACTTCCTTTAACTTTTCAAGGTTAGGTATTTATTAAATACGAATAACTTCCTTTAATTACCCGGCATAAATTTAGTTTGGGTAGCATATTGTTTTCACAAATCGACTATCGATGCAGAAAGTAAATTATACAAACATTTTATTGTTATTAGTCTATGCTCAATTTAATTTTATACCATTACAATGTCGACCGTAAATAGTAAAAACAAGTTAGTTAATTAGGTATTAAAAATGCCGGTTTTAATGTATTAAATTTACTCGAGATAAGTGTGTAATGGAAATAGACAACGTTATTCTGAAACCGATTCATTGAAAAATTCAAATAATTACCTTTTTGTCACTGAATCACAAAAGACTTGTAAAAATGATGATGACAGCAAAAATAGAATATTATTATGTAAATAATGCTTAGTAAAAAATATTTTGAGATGACCCAGTTAAAATATCTTGCTTGAATAATTTATTACTTTTAAAAGACTTTACTTTGTCTTGGCAAGGGCAAAAATTTCATAATAATTCAAGACAGTTTTTTGAAATAAGTACCCGATGCCTTTTTGTATTCATTTTTATGTATTTAAATCATTATTTGACGCGAAATTGGTAATAAGAAGAAAACGCATTTGATTTACACTAAATAAAATTAAAGCCATTGTCAACACGAAACGAACCAAAACATCATTAGCAGGTAATAGTTTCTGAATACAATAGGTACTTTTTGTAGCAATTATTATGATGATGAAAATGATTTTCCTAGATATCGTCATTTCTTAACGCCAATTAAAATTTTTAAAACAAAAATCGATTGCAGTTGGCGAGCATTATTAATTTAAAAGTATCTATAAAACATAGGAACAAGAAAATAATTTATTATTATTCTTTTTATTAGTTAAATGGAATAAAAATAATGAAGATCCCATGTATTATTATTAGAAATAGTAATAGTATGAGTATTCACATTTTGCTTACTTTATTGTTCCTTCATTACTAGCATTTTTTCGGCTGTGAATAACGAATGGCTTGGCGTACCTAGTGCCCTATGCACCATTGGGTGCGGATATGTAAAAGTAATAGTAGAAGTGAATAATGGACAACATAAAACTAGAACAAGATTTTTTCTTGTCCATATTTATACAGTAAAAAAATACGTATCAATAAGTAAAGCGCTTACTTTTACACGGTCCCGTCTCAATTTTTAACATTAAATAAAATTCACAAGGTTTTTTAAAAATATCTACAGATTATTTATATACGAGTTACTTCGGCCGAAGATGTCACGAAATTTATGTAAAGAAAAGGATGAAAAAAAAACAGGCAGTTTTAGGTAAATAATAAACAACTAAAATGATAATCGGACTACTTTGTATGTTATGAACTATGCATAAAAATGATGTTTTAATTAGCTGTGTTAATTGTAAAAATTAAACCATCAAAATTATTAATGAATCATTATTTTTAACACGCATAATCCAACGCACTGCATGCTTCGTTCACTTAAAAAATAATTGTTATTAAATAACCATGTTTTTATTATTTTCTAAACAACAAAAACTGCAACATTATTGCGCAGTCGATTACTTTATGACTAATCAAAATAATCTAATTATATGATTATAAATGTATTAATTCCTTCATAGCATCACACATAATGTATAATTTAGTGCGGTATGACTTTCTCCTTCGCCTTCCAAACAAGTTGCAAAAAATAACAAAACATCGACCCACCTGTTCTCCATGGTGCCTTTGGAGCTGTTGTACTGTTCTTGGAGGTGCGGACGAAGGTGCTTTCCCGCGACGACTGAATCCGAAATTGCTTTCTCTGGTCTTATAAACGAGAAGTAAATGGAATCGCCATCCCCGGAGTAGGTTGGACTCACCAGGTGGAAGAAGTAAACAGTAAACATTGAACATTTCTGATTAACTATCGTTCGTTCAGCGATCCATTCAATTACCAATATCATGAAATCCGAAGGAGGATTCCTCCTTCTATATCTTCCGTTTACACTGTACACTGCACTTGGTGTACCAAAGCAGTGCCCTATGCACCATTAGGCGATGATATCTTACATTCTGTATAGAGTGATCCATTCGAATATTATATCTACCTTTATCACGAAGTTTGGAAGGAATGTTCCTCGTGCCGTAGCAGGGATCAACAATAAATCTACATGAAGGACGGCATGAAGTCTAAACAAGCGTTGATCGACCTTGTATTGATATTTTTATATGGATTTTGGTCGATAAATAACGCTTATATCGGCACGTACTGACCAGTGTCCACATGTAGATAAATATATTGGTGATTTCTGTCCATATTGTGTATGGCGTATTGTATTAAAAATCCACGGAAAAGAAAAACTATTCTACCCCATACAAAACGGACGGTAAGGAGCGAGGAACGTTCATTCAAAACGTTGAACCGGGTCATGATCCCGTGGTTACAGTCGCTGACTGCAGATTTTAAATCCTATGTTCAAAATAAATACATTACCAAATGGACACACAAACCAAATTATTAACCGACTTCTCCAAATACAGGGTCGGTGTCGTTAGTTGGGTAGGTCTAATGGGTCGTGTATATATTGAAAATGCCTGCTAAAATATAGCTATGTAATTATTAAAATTTTGTATGCAAAAATATTGTTTTGTAAGCTCTATAATAAAACTTCTATTATACTAATTATGTAAATATTCAATTATGTTTAGTACTAAAGCGTTATGTATAATACTACAATGCCCTGACTCGATACGGACTATCTAGTGAGTCGGGGCCAGATCATTGGCATGGGTCTCTACTGATTGAGTCGCCATCCCATTATTGTGATTATTAAATGTGTGAAATGTAATAAATAAATAAATACTACTCTATCACAACATATTTCCTGCTTTCTAGCGCAAATATTTTCTGATTAGTTGATAGTATCGCCAAAACCGATTTTTTTTTGTAAAGGAACCCAAATGCTTTTTTATATAAAAAAACTTTTGGCTTTTTAAATTTAGTTATTCAGCCTTCGACATTATTACAAACACATGATCACCCTGTAATATCGAAATAAGGTAGCGAGGGAAATGGGCTAAGAAAAAGATCTTACTGAAATATTCATGGTTAAGGTATAGGTAGATACTTGTAGATTAATAATAAACTTCATCAGTCTCAATTTATAGTTTACAATATTATACAATTCGATGACCAAATGCAAATTATTTTTCAGGAATATTTCGGGCTATAACCCCCTCCCCCTAATATTTACGCGTCACTATTTTTATCTGCCTTCGCAATAGGACACTTTAAAAATAATTTAGGCATACACTTCAAAATATTAGATAATGTCAGATAATGCATAGTTTCGCGAGTTTTCACAATAAGAATTGAGGACTGAAAATTGCCCTGCTATATGCGTCTACTATACCCATTTACACGAGCCTTTGCAGAAATAAAGATGGCGCAGGCCGGCGCAGGCGCCACATTCAGAGCCAATTTTCTGCAATTTTCCGTTAGAAGTATATCTAACTATTTCTATTGCAAATTGCAATCAGCTTTGTTACCAATATTCTGTTATATTTTGCAATATTTATTATTTATGAAAACAAAAACTAAAACAATTTACAAAGGTGAATAATGTTTTGCGTATTACAATATAGTTTTAATTTGTAAATAAAAAATTATTTTGTACTTTATCGAAAATTTTATGGAAAAACTATTTATCCTCGTTGGCAAAATAAGTTATTATGGCATATTTTTTGCGTTATAATATTATGTTGATTTATAGAAAATGTAATTAGCAAAGTCGTAAAATCAGTGAAAATATGTTTTTAATTTCACGCCAGAGTTAACCTTTGATGTGGAAGTTATTGTAAGAAAATATTGGAATCGGGTGTTGGTTTTTGAAGACAGCTTTGTCTATTCTGCAGTGAGGACTTCCAGTACTTTGTAACCATTTCTTCATGAGACCGAGCGCCCTGCTTCCTCCTTGCAACCTCCCCCTGACAGTTCCAGATAACGTATTCTTCACCCACCCTTTCAATCCTAGTTCGGTAGCTTTGCGAATAGTGTGTTTTCTAAAAAACACTCCTTGTACTTTTCCAAATACTTCAAACTCAACACTTAGAAGTCCATCCATGTTTTACTTTCCTGAAGAATTGTAATTTGTATCCGCTGCGGTGTACCTAAATTCACAAAAATATTATCCAAAAACACTTAACCAAAAAATTATCCTCCAAAATTGACAAGTTACTTTGAAAATGGAACTTTTGTCCTTATTCAGGAACTCACCGTGCAAAAAAATAATATTGTGGTTGGTTTTTAGTAGGTATTTCATGGAAAATATTTTCTACTTTAATAAAAATTTTGTTTTCCTTATTGTTGATGATAAATCATTAAAAATAGTAGGTGTACGGTATGTTAGGCAGTGCAGTGGGTGGTACATAAAAAGCGAGATACAATGATTCAAACTTCAGGTTTCAGAAAAATAAAAATGCGAACAGTGACGTCACCGATTATTTATCATTAAACTTCTTGAAAATTATAGAACTCATATATATATAATATATTCTACGGTTTATTTTACGTTCGTCAAGCTTTATTCATATACCCCTGATTTGTTAAGCTTCACTCTCGCAAATTTTAAAATGTTTGAAAGTAGAGAGTTACCTACCTTAACCTCATCTCTTTTATGTTGGTGTTCGGGTCGGAAGTCACGTATGAACCAAATTCAATTCCTGGAGGATGGGTTATGGAATCATCACTCAATGTTTAGGTAGGTACGTCTGGCTAGTTTGTACATTGTACCAAATTGTATTGTAGTCACTTCTGAGATTCCAAAAATTGAAGAAGTTTTGTTTCCTCCCCTCTTGGGGGGTCATAAAGGCTACCTGCCCGTATTTGTGTCAAATCTATTAAGCGTTTCGGAGTCATGGAAGAATATACTTACTACAAACATGGATCATCATTATACCAATAACCGCTCCATATGTAGAGCCCATTATGGATTCCACAAACTGCCTCCAAGCCAAGTGATTGGCTGCCAGCTCCAGTGCATCCACCCAACTAAGGTCTATGACCCGTAGCTCCAACGCAAACAGCCGACGAATTGTGGACGTCCATTACCTACCTACATGCACACTTACAAAAAATGTTAAATAAAACTGGAGAGCGTCATAAACCGTCTGTATATGTTGATACCTACTGAATGTCGCCATGTTGGAATTTAATTGGGCACGGTCAAGTGCGGAACCCTAAAATTTTACCAAATATACCAACTCGATAATTATTTTAAAGCTTCTCTTTCTATGCAATACGATTAAGTATGGCAGTTTTTTTTTAAAATGGGATGATTTGTCCGAAAACTTTGAAGTTTCCGAAAAATTTGAATCCGAAGAATTTGTTGTAATATATTCAAATTTTGTTTGAGGGCACCGCATACATTTTGACGCCTTCAATTTACACGATATTCAAATATTTTTTATCAGGTAATTCTTTTGTCGTCATGGTCATGATTAATTTATATCTCCGTTTATATTTCTTCCATATTATTATTATTATAGTTCAACCTCCTTGGGCATGGTATTGTCAATAAGAAGTTGATGGTTGCACTCATTGAAATAGTGAATAGAATCCTTTTTCGATTGTCTCACTGGTATTAATTTTCAGATCATATTTTTTTATCGAAGCCGCCCGGTATTATTTTATGTGCTTCCGTTTTTTTTATAGGATTTTATGGGCTGGTTTCTTGAGCACATAGTAGCCTCGAAACATTCGCACCAACCAATGACAGTACTTTATCTATGGTGTAAGATCTGTCTGCTGTCAAAATTGGTCATATTATTATCTGTCAATGCTACTCGGTACTCGGTTTATCAAAATATTTTTTATCAGTAAACTTAATTGAAATCAGGGAATGATAATAAAATACCAAAATGGAAATTGAAAACGAAGAAAGTTCAATTTCAGATGACTTTAACTGTAAATCTGATTGTGATTCCGGTTTCAAAGATGTTAGTGACCGCAAAAATATTGATGACATTGCTGCTCCTTCCGACTTAAAATTCGATAATGGTAATCACATTTTAATCAAAGGCATTTTGAATTAATATTTAATAATATACATCAAGTTATTTTTTGTGCTAATGTAAATTATATTGATTTTAAAATGTTCACTGGAACGTCATGTATCATACCTACATACTTTGTACATTGCTTTCACTTTCAGTTCAAACCAATCTCCAGTATTCTCTAAAACAGAATATTCTAGAAGCTGCAATAAAAAATCCTAATATAACACTTGAGCAGTGGAAAAAATATGCGAAAAGTCCAGGCGGACTAATCACAGGTAATATTATCTTTTTTTAAAAATTTTTATGCAAGATAATTAATTATATGCAATATTCAATATGTTAATATACTCATATTATGAGTCATTATGATTCATTTTACTTCGATAAATGTAAGCGACAACTATCTCACTTTATTTTCCCTCCATTTGATTATTATTATAGTTCACCGTCCTTGATAATACTCATTTTCAAAAAAATATCTTGTTAATTGAATTGCATTCTCACACTGCGATATTCACAATATTGCTAGCACTAATATTGATTTGGCGACTTCTGTGGCGCAACGGTTAAGATGCGGACACAATACCAAGGCTATGGGTTCGATTCACAAAAATAAAAAATGATTCTTCTCAACCATGGGAGTTTTGCTACATTGTTCTATGTTATTGGGCCTGCTGGCCTATTGAGGTATTTGAAATGAGTAAATAAATGTATTTATATCGTTATGTCATTTTTGTAGACCAAATAAGAAGTACTATTTGGCCGGTGCTTGTTGGTGTAACGAAGGACGAGATATCGGACGCTCCTTCGCTGTCTTCTCTGTCGGAACATTCCGAGTATAATCAGGTGGTGCTGGACGTCAACCGATCTCTTAAGAGGTTTCCTCCCGGGATTCCATACGAACAACGAGTTGCCCTCCAGGACCAGTTGACGGTTCTCATTCTCAGGGTTATTATTAAATACCCACATCTCAAATATTACCAGGTAACCGTCAAAATTTTTAGTAACTAGTTTTATCAGATTTGTGTATTTTAAATATTTTTATTGGGGGATACTTCACTTTACGAGGTAGAGCTGTCAAAATTCCACAAAAGTTTTTACTCTCTGGATTATAGAGGTACAGCATAGAAATGGGCAAAGCTGTGATTGGTTGGATTTAAAAATCTTAACCTACTCTATAAATTTCGCATTTAAAAAGCTATTTGATTTTAAATTATTTTATTAAACCCAACCTATCATTAACCTACTGTATAAATTTCATAACCTATTATAAAGGATATTGCTTTTAAATAGCTATTTGATTTAAATTATTTTATTAAACCCAACCTATCTTAACCTACTGTATAAATTTCATAACCTATTATCTATGGATTTACCAATAGACTAGTTCTCATAAAAGTTACCTCGTTAAGTGAAGTATCCCCTTTTATTGTTTTAAATGCTTGGATTTCTTTAAAAACATAACATTATAAAAATAAAAATAAATATTCAAACAGCTATCTGTTATCTATGACATTACTGATTTTTGGCGTAATGATAACAGGCTTGGGATTTAACTGTAGTTACATAGTAAGTGGACAAGTCTGTAAGTAGGTGGCGATACCATAGATATTACAAATCATAGAAAAATACTCAAACTGTGGACATTGGGCTATTGGATATAAAAATATATATTCTATATAATTATTAGGCAAGTTTTGATACAGTATGTTAAGATAAGTCAGTTAAATAATTGAAAATCAATGAGGTATTCAAGCAAATTCTTGTAATTTAAATCAATTTTATTAAATGTGCTCATCAAAGAATATGATCCATAGAGTTTGGAGAACTTGGAAAAAACTTTTTGAAATATGGCTAACGTCCGTGTATGTTTCAGTTACACCGCAATTTGGTAAAATCATAATAACACTATGATTATATTCGAAGTTTACATGAGGCATATAACAACAAAGGCGGAAGTGTCCACTTTCTTCAATTGTTGGCAATCACGAAAAAACGTTTGTTTAGTTTTGCAATTCTGCGGTTTTTGTATTGGACACTGCCGTTTTTGTTTCAACAACAAAACTTTAAATCTAAAATTAAATGGATTAATGCCGTTTTTTTGACAAACAAATATTCCATGGAGAAAATACATAACTTTCCAAACAAAACTGCATATTTAACTCATTTTCGACTACAGGTGGACACTTCCGCCTTTGTTGTTATATGCCTCACATATTTAGTGGCATCATACTGTGATTCTATTTTTATTTAAAATAATTTTTTTTACTGTGTAGGTATATGTCGAATATTATATTTTGTTTTGTTACTAACCAGGGTTACCACGATGTTGCGATTACGTTACTTCTTGTGTGCGGAGAGAAAGCATCGTTCCCCTTGCTGTGTCGGCTGTCCCAGGGGGAGTCTGCCCCCCTGGCCCCTTTATGCAGACTACCATGCAGCCTACACAGCACCGACTCAACTACTTGCACCCACTTATAAAGACTGAAGATAGCCAACTAGCTGAGTTTCTGTATAAGTAAGAAGAATTTTATTCATTTTGCAGAAGAATATATTTATTTATTTGATCTTAAAGTAGTACATACCTAATTTTTTAGGTATGTCCTAATATAAACACTTTATTATTTTGTGCAAATAGAAAAACCTTAAACATAATTATTTAATATTACTTGCAATATATTTTCTTAACCTGGCCTTAAATACAGACACTTTTTTTTTTTTTTTTTTTCTTCAGGTATTTCTTAAAACATTTTCACTGCTAGGTGCATTAACGAATTTTGTGACTTAGATTTTTTACGAAACAGTAGCCTCAGTCTATTTCTATTTCGGGTTTCGTGGCCATGTTGATTTTGATTAATATATAATTTTTTTGTCAACTCTCTTGAGGAATACCCGTTTATAATTTTATATACAAAAACCATTACATTCATAAATATCAATTGTGAGACTGTCATTATATTTGTTTCTTTTAACATGGACCTAATCTTGGTAAATCTATTTCTTTGTAATATTATTCGCATTTACAATATTAACAAATAAGTGACTCTTGGCTTATTACGCACATCACATAGAGTAAAGGAAATATCCTACTTAGTTTTGTAATTATTCAACTGGCAACCATTGTGGTGATTTATTTACTTATCCATTGGAATAGCGCTTGAATATTGTGATTCCTCATTAAATGCTGTAATTTGTTTGTAGAAAAACCGTATACGATCCTAAAAATATTGCTATTGTCCGAAGTTCAACTGTTTTTACAGTGGCAATAAACATTTAGATCTAAATTATTTAGTATTATAGAGTTCATGTATCCGTTTGTCTCTATAACATCTTAATAATTGTTATAATATTGTTATTACCATTTTTAGGTCCACAGTTGGAACAATGTTTGCATTACCATGGTACCTCACGTGGTTTGGTCACAGTTTAAATCGCTACACAGATGTTGTTAGACTGTATGATTATTTTCTCTGTGCTCCGCCAATGTTCCCTATTTATGTGACTGCAGCTATTGTTCTGCACCGAGCTCCTGAAATATTTCTACTTGATTGCGACATGGCAACTTTACATTGTTTCTTATCCCAGGTAAATTCATTTTTTGTATTATAATATTATTTCTAGTTATTATTACATGAATACAGCAGATGTTACTAAATTACAGGAATTGAACTTGATAAGATTTTTACTATCATATTATATTGATGGTTTTACTGCAATACCCATAACATATTCTTTACAATAATGTTTTTCTCAATAATACGTTCTAAAGACTGAAAATACATTTTTACTCTACATAAACAATGTAAATGCTTCTAATATTCCAATGATATTTTTGGTTAGTGAACATCTAAATTATCTATTAACTATTAACATTATGTTATTAACTTGTTATAATTATCAGTTTTTGTCCTTGCAAAATATTCCAACTATAGTAGGTGGTACCATTGACAATATGGCCGTAATGCAATGAGATTTATAATATTAATATTAAAGTAGTATTCTTTCATAAATAAAAACACATAATAGTTCACTTTTTTCATTATTCCTTTTTCATTTTATTCTAGCTTCCAGAGGATCTTCCGTTTGAAGATATTCTGGTCAAAGCTGCAGATTTGTACAAAGCTCATCTTCCTGAAGACATGGAAAGTGAAGTGGTCTTCATGGAAAAGAGAGAGTAAGTTGAATTCAAACTTTTAAAGTCTGTAAACATGTATAGTGTAATTTTTAGCTTCAAATGTGTTTCAAAAGACAATTTTTAATCATATTTACTTTGCTATTTTCTTAGGGAACAACGGCGTATAGAAGATGAAGAAAGAGCCAAGAAGCGACAACTTGCCAGGAGAGCAGCGGCGACCCCGAAACCTGTTTGGAATGTGAAGATACATATACAATATATAAAGCTGGTATAAAAAGATTCATCTTCATACCATATCTGCTCCATATGTGGGCCATATGAATGTATGTCAATTGTTTGTCTGGTTAGGAAAACTGATAGGCTGTTTAGGTTAAGTAATGTATGATGAACATGTATTAATTTATTTTAATTTTAATGGTAGGCTTACATCACATTCTATTCAACAAAATGCAGTATGTGTGACGTGTCAAAAATATACAGGATATTTTGATATTTATATGTCTAGTCTTCTCTTAGTGAATTTATGTACATTATTAACAAATGTTATTATTGTAATTTTAGTTGTTTCTATGTTTAAGCTGCACGCGTATGACTCTGTATTGGTTTGGTTTTTTAGTCGGTGAATTTTACGGGATAACCAATTGTGCTTCATATAATATATATTCCTTTTATTATCTTTTTACATCATAATGGACGGCTTTCACAGAAAATTTTAGGTTACAAGCCTATTACGTAACTAAATATTTTTGTATTTGACGTATTTAAGTGGTTTTAAGCCACAGTTTTCTTTTGGATTTGTGGGTCATACTTATTTTATTTTGATACTTAATGTGTATAAATGCAGCAAACTGCAAAAATCACTAAAATAAATCTGAAAGTACTGAAAATAAATTATTTTAAAGGTGTAACTTTTTGGCTCTCAGATTTGTTTCATCTCAGAATTTTCTGCTTAATTCTTTTCCTGGTTTGTTGAAATTACTAGTTTTGGAGAGTTTACAGTTTGTATTTTTTCACTTGAAAATTATAATTGATTTAAAAAAAATAGAAACTCAGATAAGATAAAATAATTACGAAATCTACTTTCATTTAAAAAAAATTGTTGTAAATTAATTAGAAATTTGCAGTTTTTTCAATCTTAATAAAATATTTCAGACATTATTAAAATAAGTTTGTAATTTTGTTAGAATAAGTGAGTGTAATATGCAATAAAATTTATTATACGTTTTAAAAAGCACCATTCATTATTTTCATCTTAAAAACTTTTCCAACGAAATGAGTTTTTATTGCTTCAGCTTAGGTAAGGCAATATACATTATTATAGAATTTAGGAACTACTTAGTATGAAAGTCAAGATTAGTAACATGATTGCATATTTATATTTGAAAGAAATGTTTTGTATTTTAATATATTTATTTTTTATTTATAGATCAAAAGTACCTATATAATAAGTGTACTTGTTAGTTTTTAGCAAACCTGACTGTCTATTTTTTGTTTATAATTATTGCACTAATGAAAAAACAAAAAGGTGAAAAAATAATTATTTTTACTCACTTACATAAAAACGTATAAATTTTTCATTTATTTTTCATTTCATAAATTTAAACCATAATCTAATATTGATTATTCAAAATAATCGCGCTTTAAAAGAATATTCAAAATAATTTTCTAAAATATTTTTTCAAGGTCTCACTAATAGTAAGATTCCACCTGGATGCAGATCTTCAAAATATCTACTACCCTATATACACCGTGTTTCACAATGACAATGCAAAACTCCTGAGGGTGATTATGAGAACTGGTATTCTGAGAACAAAATCCCAATAATGTTTTTATAAGCGAGGCATTTTTAATTTAAAAAGCGTCGCGTGTAATACTGGCTTCTGTTCAAAAGATTTTTGTGGGGCGTGGGACCGCCCGGGTCGCCATAACACGGTGTATATCACAGTCGTGATGCATAAAATCTGAAAAATTACCGATTGCCGTCATTTAAACGTCACAGCTGCGATGCATGCAAAAGTTTCAATGGTTAATAATGGTGTTATTAAAAAAGGTTACTTTTCGCCAGATAAAAATAAAATTGAAATGAAGAATTAGATTTAATAAGCCTTTAAATTCCAAAATATATGATGTTAAATAGTGCATAAGAATGTTTATATTTCATTTTATATAATATTGTCTAGTATGAAATCAAACTATGTTTAATCAATGAATGCAATTAAATGTTAATTATCACAGGTACAAAAATATTTAAATTAATTCTGAAGATAAAATCATCTATATCCACTCTTGTGAAAAACGTTTGAAATACCGTCTGCCTAGACTGTAAACCTTGTGACTTCATGAACAGCAATTTGCAACAGAAAATTGCTGGTTGTGGAGTTATGAGTTTTACGGTCTAGGTATAAGACCGAGTATAATTCTTGGTCTGTGGTCTATGCCAACAACATATTGTCCTTGTTCTGACAAAAAACCGTAAGTCCACTTTTGGCAAAAATTACTTAATAATGCAGAAATATTCATATTCAGAAGAAGTTTAGTCTACAAGATACAAGATATTTTAGTTACAAGAAAGGATAATTAAAAAAAAAATAATTCCAGTTTGCCTAGTGATTACGGTATGTTTATTACTACTTTATAATATTGCACATCCAGAAGAGAAGTGTAATAACTGTAATTTATATACTATGTTGCAGAGCAAAATTACTCTTATTTTCTTAGATGGTTTCCGCTCCAAATTTTTTCTCTTTGGATCATTTTATAAAAAGTTCTTTCACCCTACGGTAAAATTTATTACTTTTACATAGAAATGTTTTCTTTGGAATGTGCAGTATAATAATTTCACGTAAAGTAATTATTTCTTACATGGTGAGTTTTTGTACTTTTCAGTAAACCAGATTATTAATAACTATGTATGAATATTCTATAAAACTTATGGTATAGAAAATGAAAACTGTTTTATTTTATGAAAACCTTTATTGTCCGAATTTGTAAAATAATGGAACATCTTAAAAATAGCAACCCATAATAATATCACATATTTATTTAAAATTTCATGTACAATTACATAGGAAGTGTACAAGGGCGGGCTTGTTGCTTTTAAGCAATATCTTCCAACCAACCCTTAGCTATACCCATATTTATTTTTAATAAACATTTAAGATTAAAATAGCTTTCCACCATTTGTTATAAGCTTAACCGCCAAAAAAAAATTACAGCCAACCAGAAGTAGGTATTATTTCAAAAAATCTTTGATATAAGTACCAAAAAAATTGCCATAGATCCCCTTCTATATTGGTTTATGTCCCGTTTACAGGACATGGTTTTAAAAAAAATTTAAACATTAAAAAATATATTATATGTTTAAATCTGTACATTTTTTACATGCAGAAAAAAACTTATGTTTACGCCTATAACAGGCAGATGTCTAGAATAATAAACTGTTCCAAGCAGCAATCAAAATGATGCAATATTTTTCATTCAAAAACTGATTGAGATTCTACAATCTTGTCCAATAAACGGTCACATGAAAATGGACTCCCAAATTTAATTATTGAGCAATTGTTGGCAAGAGATATTATACTGTTAAAAAACAAATGTTCAGTCACTGAAATTGAACAAAAATTTTATACATAAAAACAATATTCAGTGATAATTACTTAAAGAACACTTTTATTTTCAAATATCACAAAAAAGACAAAAAATAACAGCCCTGTTGTCGTATTTTTCAACAATTTAATTAAATATAAGAATCTGAGATTTACAGTTTAGCTAAAAGCTGTTAATTAGTGATAAAATCAATTTGTATCTTCAGTAATTATATTTCAATTGAAATTAAGATCAGATACTTTAACCCTTTAGACATGAATTTATAAAAGCAGTATATTTGACCAGTAAAAGCTGTAAAATGTAAACAATAATGCAGTAACACAACTTGTTAATTATGCAGGAAGCGTGGCGAGTATTTCACAGATCAGTAAATATGTCTACATATACGGGGTCTTCTGTCAATACACGGTCAAAGTAAAGGAAATAAACTAAAAAAATGTGGAGGCCCTTCAAAACCTAAGATGACAAATAATAAAAAATACACTAGGTGCATATATTGTATGTAAATAAAACAGTTTTTCAATGCTTTATTGCATCATCTATTTTCTATATAAAAGTTTTAGGTTAGGTCAATGATATTAATTTTCATAGATAAGCTATTTTTTTTGTCCCTTGTCATGTCCAGATTTAGACAATTGTCTCAATTTCAACTTGTCAGAGGGAAACAGAACGATTAAAATGTTTTAGATAGTGGAAGATAAATATAGTTGTCTTTGTTTCACTGCAAAATACAAATGGAATATAAAATTTTGACAAATAGCTTGTCTAGTTAACATAACATGTCTCTAGGTTAGGTAGGCAATTATACAAATTTTTAAATACAAGTATTGGCTTAATTCACTAATTCATTTGATTTATTCTTAGAGTTACATTTGATACAATAAATCCAATTATTTTAATAGTTTAGGTCCTTTATTATAGTATTAAGGAAAAAATACATTACAGTCCTCGAAACAACTGGTTTGGTCAAAATAAATAAATTCGTGAGAAAATCAGCAGCGGACTTGATAAAGTAGTAAAAGATAAATAACCATGAAAAACCGCCAAACATACAGGGTAGGTAGGTTATTTTGGTAGGCATTAAGGTTCACAATCATCTTACTTTTTTGGGAGTGTGCTGATGTAAGACTCTGTATATATAATTTTGGGAGTGTGATGTAAGATTTTGTAAAATAAGGTTAATATAATAAGAAAATATCACATTATTATCTAAGAGTTAGTAAATAAACTTAGTAAATACGTAATTAAACTATTATCATAAATATCTAGATTAGAAAATGGTAAGTGCATATAAATAAAATCACAAATATTTTGAGATAAAACATATTTTTTATGTGTTGCTAACATTCATGAAACATTATATATTTTTTACTAGAAATAATGCGAAATAATGTCGAGTTCTCTACATACATGTGACTATTGGGTGTTTTTCACCTGTGAACAGCTGCTTGAATGACAGAAAAGAGATTTTTGCAATGCATTGTGACGAGATGAAAAGTGGATCCACTATGATGACATCCCAAACAGAGAAAGTCATAGCTTAAGCCCGGCCAACCATCAACATTAATGGCAGAACTCCCCGCAAAACCACATGATTTATTTATTTAAAACTTCACGTACAATGAATTACACGGCAAGTTTATCTGGCACTAAGTTAGAAATATAAGATTAAATTCAAAAAAAGTTATTTACGTTTAAAAACAACGCTCAATGACAGAAGGTTTACGGGGAACAATAGTCACGTCATCTATTGGAAAACTCCACTAGCCGCTCCATCTATTAGAAAACGCTACGGATTAATTCAAACACCTAATATCTTATTGGCCATCAAGCTATTTTGCTACATGGTCAGGAAGTGTAGGTAAAATATTGAACCAAAAGGAACATACAAACATTACTTTCCTTAAATTTGTGTTTCTCACATGCAGTTTATTTAACTTTTGATATTCGAGAATTTAGGCGCCTAGAACTACATCAATAAATTCTTCTTTCTGTGTTCATAGACAGCATTAAGAAAGCTGAAATCATAAATTGGCTAGAGAAATGTATCTAATAAAATGTTCATTTGATATCGGTAACACTTTGATGAATATTGTTGAGTATTTTAAGTCCAGCGGTTTCCAAACTGGGAGGCTATTGCCAGGGGAGGCGCCAAAACTTTACTATATTTCAAATTCACTATTTACCATATTTCAAAAAGTGATTCAATTTTTCGCAAATAAGAAATATTTTAAAAAAATGTTTAGTTGCATGGTGTACATATATTACAGGGGGATTTCTTTCTAAAAATAAAAAAATAAGTAAACGGAATAAACTATAAAGTATGGAATAATCAGATTCCAACTCTAATTACTGAGAGAGCATATATTTTTATTTAAAACATATTATATTAAGAAGTGCATGCATGTTTAGTAGGAAATTATTTTTAACATATTAGACAGTAAAATATTATTATCGTCGTTACGCCTGCAAAATCATCATGAACATTTTTTTGTGAATATTGTTTTATTGAATATTCTATTGTCATAATTCTAAATCCGACAAATAGTTAAATTTTTTGTTTTTTTGTTTTGTAACAAATGAGAGGTATTTTTTTGCAGGGAAAGGGGAATTTGCAGGCGCAACAATGATAGTTTGCATTTTTAACTATGATAAAAAAAACAGCCATTTTAACCGTATATAATATTCCACCCCAGGTTGTCTTGTATATTTCAGAAATGCATAAATACATTAATTATTTTTTTAAATAGTAAACTCTCACCACACGCTCCGAACATATTATTATTATGATACGGTGGGTCATGGGTCCTTTGAATGGTCAAGAATTTTCACAGATACATAAACACAAAATTATTTATGGCAATTCCGTATCAAATAATATATGATCTAGGCCTGACCTGAAATAGGGTAATTAATGCCTGAAAACCACATTCATTTGTATTAAAATAAATTGTCTGTAATTAAGTGAATTATGATCGGAAGCAATGTCTTATAATTTACAGTGCAAAAGAATATTCCTAAATAAATAAAATATTTAGTTCAGCAGCATAATAATGCCAGAATCATTGATTATCTACTTACTATTAAAAATATTGTACTATAAAACACATGCAAATTCAAGTAGTTAAATAAAATTTGTTAAAACAAGTTTTAAATAATCCATTACATACCTATATTATTTAACATTAATCTCATCTAATTGACTATTTATTCACATATTAATTAGAAATTAATAAAATCAAAATTTTGCCACCACCGTCCCATAAAATAATATTAACTGAACCATAGGAAAATTTCTAAATTTGTATTGAATTTCTATCCAAATTAATTATCATACAGTGGAACCGTGGGTTACAAACATCCACGTCCAAAACATGTTTTATAGAAATTGTAAAATATTTAAGTCATTATATTAATAAACTCAAATAACCGAGTGTAAATAAACATTATTATGTTATGCCTTCACACTGCAACTATTTCTGATTTTATTAGAACACAAAACCCAGAAGCAAAAAAGTTTTTTATATATAGTAGAATTTGCATGTCTGACTTTTCTACACTTTTCAATATGGCAGTCTAAATAAAAACATATTTAATACCATTATTCATGTGCGTACCTAGGGCGTTCAAAAACATTCAAGAGTGGTATTCTATACTTCACCTGCTTCCA
The DNA here is from genome assembly GCA_022494985.1 of Micrasema minimum. Taxonomy (NCBI): domain Eukaryota; kingdom Metazoa; phylum Arthropoda; class Insecta; order Trichoptera; family Brachycentridae; genus Micrasema; species Micrasema minimum. Next base: position 16,604 of record JAGVSP010003428.1, on the reverse strand, counting down.
AGAGTATAATTAAATTTTTTCATAATTGCTATTGCGACAATTTTCTTTCTTGGTCAAGATAAATTTACGCAAATATTTTTTTAATATAATCTAGCATCCTTGCATCACTCAATATGCCCAAGTGATCTGCCTTAGGAAGAGTTAAATGCGAAACCCCCTTGTATCCGGGAGCAAGAAGTCCCCACTTTTTTCTTTTCTTAGCCGACCAGTGCAAACATCCTTCTAGAGATCTGATGTTGACAGTTCCATCGCCATCGCCAGTTGCTAGAGTGGGATATCCATCTAGCCATGTTCCTGGTTTGTACACCAATCTGTAAAAATGTAAGAGTTTATTATATTTTTCCTATGGAGCTGTCCTACGGACAATTCAGAATTGTCGATTTTAAGAGATACATAAGATTATATTGTAAAATTTTGAGTAATAGGCCTTTTATAATAATTTCACATGGATGCATAACTAAATTTAATGTATATTGAGAATATTTTTACCTTTCTACTGTTGGTACGTCCGTCCCATAGAGGCAATGCAATTCAACTCCTGGAGTAGTGAAGTCCATTGAATATTCTATTGTATCCTTACGCATTTCCCATCCTGTGCTGTATTCTATATCACTGGATATTTTAAGTTCACATTAATAATAAAAAACCAAATAATCATACAAATTGTCTTAACACTATTTTTTAATAAGCAACTCAATAGGTGTACCTGAAAAATTTTCTCTAGATCTTTGATGGTGTAATTTTGTTTATCTGTCTGAACCAAAATTTCGGAATCTTTCCAGAATAATGGAGATGGAAGCAACCAGGACAGTGATGGAGATGTTATTTGTTGTTCTTTTAGTATACTTTCTCTCAAAACATATGATCCTAGATCATCACCTGAAGCACAAATATTTACTTAATTCTGTTTATTTATTTATTCTATAATAATAATGATATGGACAACTTTAATAAAGACGTTATGTGAGTAATCACTTGAAGGGCGCAGTACAAAATTCAATGAAATATGCTATGATTACTTATTATACTATTCACAAACGGTAAACAAAACATAAGATATAAGCAAATATAATATTATGCATAAGTTCTTGGATTAAACATATAAACTTTGAGGGGTCTGTAATAAATGAAGTAATTTCAATAATAAGAACATACTTAAAATTACCCATATCAATATTTTTAACATTTCAGGTGAATGGTGATAATATAAGTATGATAATATTTTTAGTTCATGTACATACTAGTATATGTACACATAAGTGCAATACTTTATAAAAAAATACTGTTGGTGTTAACCATATTTAAATTTCATATAAACATGCCTAAATCAAAACAATGTAGATACGTACGTATAGTATAGTTTGTAAATAATAATTCAGCCAGTGACGCAATTAGCCAACTTAAAATGATAAGATAAAATTACAAATGTTTATTAATTCTAAGAATTTGATAAAAACATTAATGTTTGAGTACAAACAACTAACGCAAAAAGGAATAAATTAACACAAAGGAATAAATTAGCACAATGAATTTTGCTTTTAACACAAAGAAGATAATTTATGTAGTATATATTTCAAGGACAAATAAATTATTAAATAATATAATCTTATCAAGCCCCATGGTTTATTTAATATTTAACCAATTTTGTCTTCTATCCTTTCCCGTAATGCCCAAAAACTAAAGTGTATAGGACACTGCATATCTAATCCAGGGTAATGTTTAAAACATTATTTCAATAGCTAAAAACTAATGTTGTTTATTTGAAAAGAAATAGCTTTTTAAGTTGGGCCCGGAGATGTGTTTTGAGAAGGTTACCCCGCCAAAATAGACAGAATTTACATGCATTTAGTAGAAACTAAAAGTGTTATTGTTGCATACTTATTCAGATAGGTACCTACGAGATATTGTAAACGAATACCTCAGCACGGGTTTTGCCCAGTGAGATATAAAAATAGAAAAAAAAAAATTGTGAAACAACCAAATACTTTGATGGCCTTGACAGCTCCGCCCCACGGAGCAGCCAGGGTGACCAGCCTCTGTATAAAAGTGTCCTTCCACTTCTGAGATTGCTTCTGAAGGAAATAAAGAGCCATGGGACCGCCCATACTGTGTGTGAGCACAGTCACCTTACTCTGATTATTTATTTTATATGTTTCTTCAACTAAAGTCTTCAATTTCACAAAAAATTCTTGGTTTTCATCTGAAATATAAGATAGTACATTATACCATGCAATTGAAAAAATATTTACATTAAGTTCTAAAATAATGTTGGCTTAAGGTGATGCCTCGTAGCATAGTGGTAGCGCATTTGGCTACTGCGCATGAGGTTGCAGATTCGATTGCCGTAGGGGGTCAACATGAAATTAAATATTTATTTACACGTGATTTTCATATTAATATTTCATGTGTGATGCGTAAGACTGATCATCCTACCTTCGTGTAGTAAAATGATCAAGATACACTGCATTTGGTGTACCAATGCAGTACCCTATGCACCATTGGGTACGGATAAGGAAAAGTAGTAGTAGTAGCAGTTAAGTGATGTATCTCAATGCATTTTTTTATCAAATTAAAATTACATAGCAATTACAGTTGAAGAATGCTTTATTTTTATACACAATTGCCATTTCGGTCAATTATTATTTGTAGACGCTGTTGCAGTTTTACAATGCCCATGTCATACCACGGAGGTTAAGAGTAAATAGAATGAATAAAATAATAAAATATGGCAGGTAAGTACACAGAAATTTCAGAGAATAAAAAATCAGGTACTTGGTGCTTTTCTGAAGTCGTATGGAGCTCCTCTGATGGAAACGTTTCGGACATATCCGACGCTGACAAGAGTGTTGGCGATGTCCTTGAAGTATGCACCAGCCGAGGCGTGCGACGGGTCCAACCACTCCACTGGCTCCGGTTCTCCCCACCCTGGAGTCCGTGTGGTCACTCCCTGAGGGTTCTGAGTCAGTCGAGTAACATTGTTGTAATGAAGTTTCATGTTGTCTATCCAGCAATCAATCACCAGGGGAACTAGCAACTCTTTATTCAGCCATATTGTGAAATATTCCGATGTGGTTTTCTCGCATAAGTAATGGACCACAGTAGATTTGTTAAGGGTTGCTTCTAACTGACTCCCGCCATCGCCAGGAACTATAAATTAACACGAAAAATATCATTCTACCCCAATTTTCGTTGCAGTTTGAAAATTAATAGACGAAATTTGAACTTACTTAATATAACAGGTGATTTTGCAGTGACCAAACTTAAGAAACAATAAAAAACCAATATATTTAGCATCCCTTTTCTCAGCTTCATAATCTTATAATATTATTGTACACAAAATCACAAAACTGAACCACTCTAAACAGCAATTACATTACCCTTGCATTTACGAGTTCAAAAACATCGTAGGTATTATCGCAAAAAATGTTATTATTACGATCAAGGACCCGATCAAAGATTGACCCGACGACCCGGTTGTCACTTGCATGCGTCAAAAGTAAAAATTCAAAATAATAAATTGATAATGATAAATAACAAATACATAGGTATGTAGGTATAATAATAATAATAAAATTGAGTGCAATTTTGACGTTTTGATGTTTTTGGCAAACGATGTAAAAATAAATCGTATATACGACGCTAGATGTCACCTCTCGATCTAGGCAGAGATTGACTATCGACTAACTTGAGCCTATCTTAGTACCTACCTATCTTGAATTGAGTCTTGATTTTGATCCAAACTGAAAGTTTTCGCTCAACTTTTTTTAACTCTAAAACTACAAACGACTGCTGAAATTTTGTTTGTGACTTTCACTTTTGGTTGCGGAAAGTTTGAATAGGTATATATATCTATTGCTTCGTGTGTGGCGTTTTTTTTAAAAAATAAACTTGCAATCATCTTAAAAACACAGTTTTATTACAATTGCATTTCGATGTTCTAATAAAAAATACGTACATAATTTTAAAAAATGGATCGTACGTTTAAAGAGTGCTCACAACTTGGTCCATATCATAGGCAATGTCAACTAAGGCTATCCATTTTTAACACATAGATATTTTTTAGTAAAAGTAAACGCTTTTTAAAATTCATCCCCTCTAGCGAACAATATTCGTTGTTTAGGGTTAATAAAATGAAATAAATACCGACTGAAAAAAAAAGCAAAATATAAATAATCACCTACATTTTTTTTCTTCTTTTTTTTCAAAAGTTTTTTGTTTCCAATTTACTAAACTACAGTTTAGCAGTTTAGTACATTGGAAACAAAAAACATAAAAAATTCCAAATTTTATACCCAAGTAAGGCCAAAAAGTACGAAGATAATGTGGTGTTGCTACACGTTTTTATTAGAATTCAAATGCATAGATTTTGGAGCAAAGCGCCATGTCCGACAGTCCGTGGTCCGACCCATAAAGTTATTGTGTGGTTATTGTCTTTGGTCCGACCCCGGTGAGGAAGTGATAAAATTGACAGTTTGCCGAAATTGAGAGTTGAGTATTTATACATATTACCTTTATTGCTGCGCTTTTACTAATAATATCCGGATATAAGTGTATCAATCAATGGTTTTATAGTGCGAAACGTACTGCTTTAAGCAATATATTTTTATACTTTACCCGATAATGGATGTTGATACACCCAACACATTGAAAAGATGTAGTAGTGCACCTTTGATAAACGAAGTTCCTTTAACAATGTCTTCATCACCTTCAACAAGTACAACTCCAAGGTATGTAGGACTAGTATAATTACACATTATATAGTAAATGTTTGAACACTATTTTTTTAAATAAATTTGCATATTTACAATGGTTATTGGCTTTAGGGACACATCACCCTTCAACATTTTTGCCAACCACAATCAGCAGAGAACTCGAAGGTTTAGTGCCAGCTTTAGTCCACATATTCATTCACCGGTAAGTCTGGAGCATTTTTCTAAATAAATTATGTTTAAATTAATGCAGGCAATATTTTAATACATTTTGCCAATACATTGTATTTTTGTATATGTATATGGAAAAAAAAATCCTAAATAAGATCATTTTTATTACACGCTTGTGCCGCAAATGTAAGCTTTTAAAATGATTTCACACCTTGAATTCTAACTGCACTAACTCGAAAAAGTAAACTTTTGGAGAGTCGCAAAAATGTGATTTCATTTTAGTACTGTTTCATTGAGATATTTTATAATATCTCGACAAAGGAAAGCGATGGAAACATGTTTCTTGGACAGAAATGTGGCAGTTGGGGTGACTATATCGTGGTATTTTCACTTCATTTTCAACCAATTAAGAATGAGTACAGTATAGTACTCATTATGCGATTTGATAATAATTTTATATTCATTGCAATTTTTACTTTTTTTCACTGAAATTAACTTTATTTCACTTAAAAAATACAAAAGGTCAAGTGATATTTGAAAATTGGAAATGCATGTTAGCTTTTCGCGAGGTGTAGATTCAACTGATTGATTTGGGAATGGAAAAGTTGATTTTTCTTTCGCCACATTCGTTCTTATGTGGAGCATGTGGATATTACTATATTACGAGACCAAGAGACTGTTACCGGCCAACACTCTCCTCCTACCTACTTGTTTCTTGGTGTTGATTTTTGCAGCACTTTAAATATTTATGTCCCTATGATAATTTCAGAATGGGACTGGACCAAGGATGACGCCTCGAGTAAGCCAGTTACGACAGGAAGAATGCGCCGATGTGACCAACATAAGAGAAGTAGCTCACGAGCGCGAGACACATAGTGCCATACAAATGAGTCAGTCCTGGGAAGACTTAACTCTTGTGGGGGGAGCGTCTCCCACACACGGCCCGCTCGCTTCTCCCCGGGCGTGTCCCCCTCCCCCACGAGGAAGGTGAACTTCGCCACCCGACGGAGCCTGTCCCCTATCGCCATGCGGCCCTCGTGCCTGAGTCCCTGAGCCGCCCCTCCGCGCTGGCAGCCACCAAGCGGAGGTTCGACCTGGAGGAGGCGCCGGCTGCTAAGCGCTGCTGCTGGTCGCTGGACCACCTCACCCCCTCCACCCCCGACTCGCCGGGGGCTGACTCGGGCTTCACATTCCGACCCTGTCACCCCGAGCCCCTCTCTCCCCCACCCCTGCGGGGGCCCCACCCAGCCAGGGCCCTAGCTAATACCGCAAATTATATTCAATAGCTCCCCCAGCCAAAGGAACATTTGTAAATTTGTAATATAATAATATAAATATAAAAACATACCTAGGTTTTAAGCTTTAGCGGATGTATTTGAGTTTGGTCGTAAAATTATCCTAAGCATATTTCGTACACTAAATATTATGTACTTTTCAAAATTGATTTTGAACCACATGTATTTAATCCGTTTTAAAGCCTGGTTGCACCAAAAAACTTAAAGATAAAGTCACGGCTAAATTCAAATAAAAGTTCCTTTTGCAACCAATTTTGACCTAAAAGAATTTTGAATATTATTTGAATTTAGCCATGACTAACTTTTTTTGGTGCGGGTCTAAATTGTTACAATATTAACTTGTCTCATGGTTACATACTACTAATGTTAGATTTTTTATGTTTGCAGATACATAAAAATATTTTGCATGATTCAAATATTAAGGTGTTAATTTGTTTAAATAATTAGTAGGCTTATTGTTTTTGTAAATTATTTAAGTGTTATAAAGTTGGTGAATGACTTTTAGTTTTGTCAGATTATAGTTTTTTGAGTTACTTACTGAATCTCGTTTTATATTTTTGTGTAAAATGCAGAAATCATTAATGAAGAAATAGAATCTGTAATTTTAGAGAATATAACTGCTGTCTCTAATGACTCAGCTATACTCTATTGATAAGATTTATATTTCTTCTAACTTATTACTATAAAAGTATATCCCAGTGTGAAGTTACTAATCATTCAATTAGTTTTATAAGCCTTTTGTCAATAAATCAAATACTTTTTTTTTTACATATCAAGGTTAAAATTTTAGTTGTTATGATAATCCTTACACATATTGCTAAAAATATTTAAAATTAAAGATTATGGTTAAAAATAATATCTTGGTGGTGGAATAAAATACAGAATTCACCAGTATGTAAAAATCCTCATGTCATCGATATCTGTTTTTTTCCTTTTTTTCAAAAGTTTTATTTATTTATTTACACTAATGTTTCAGTGTATTGTATAATATATTATGTATATAAAGGTTAGGCAGAAATAAACACCCTCTTTCAAATGGAAATCAAATATGTCATAGTGTAACAGGCTTGTTCCAATGTGGCTGTAGAAAATTAAACAGAAAAAACAACAAACCATGTGTGCCATCTAATTGTCAATAATTTAGTGCGATATAATCTTTCAAGCATGAATTTTATCTCATATGGGAAGCTTACGATCACAGTGCCGCAAATTTAAGCTTTAAAAATGATTTCACACCTTGAATTCTAACTGCACTAACTCGAAAAAGTAAACTTTTGGAGAGTCGCAAAAATGTGATTTCATTTTAGTACTGTTTCATTGAGATATTTTATAATATCTCGACAAAGGAAAGCGATGGAAACATGTTTCTTGGACAGAAATGTGGCAGTTGGGGTGACTATATCGTGGTATTTTCACTTCATTTTCAACCAATTAAGAATGAGTACAGTATAGTACTCATTATGCGATTTGATAATAATTTTATATTCATTGCAATTTTTACTTTTTTTCACTGAAATTAACTTTATTTCACTTAAAAAATACAAAAGGTCAAGTGATATTTGAAAATTGGAAATGCATGTTAGCTTTTCGCGAGGTGTAGATTCAACCGATTGATTTGGGAATGGAAAGTTGATTTTTCTTTCGCCACATTCGTTCTTATGTGGAGCATGTGGATATTACTATATTACGAGACCAAGAGAGACTGTTACCGGCCAACACTCTCCTCCTACCTACTTGTTTCTTGGTGTTGATTTTTGCAGCACTTTACATATTTATGTCCCTATGATAATTTCAGAATGGACTGGACCAAGGATGACGCCTCGAGTAAGCCAGTTACGACAGGAAGAATGCGCCGATGTGACCAACATAAGAGAAGTAGCTCACGAGCGCGAGACACATAGTGCCATACAAATGAGTCAGTCCTGGGAAGACTTGACTCTTGTGGGGGGAGCGTCTCCCACACGGCCCGCTCGCTTCTCCCCGGGCGTGTCCCCCTCCCCCACGAGGAAGGTGAACTTCGCCACCCGACGGAGCCTGTCCCCTATCGCCATGCGGCCCTCGTGCCTGAGTCCCGTGAGCCGCCCCTCCGCGCTGGCAGCCACCAAGCGGAGGTTCGACCTGGAGGAGGCGCCGGCTGCTAAGCGCTGCTGCTGGTCGCTGGACCACCTCACCCCCTCCACCCCCGACTCGCCGGGGGCTGACTCGGGTTTCACATTCCGACCCGTGTCACCCCGAGCCCCCTCTCTCCCCACCCCTGCGGGGGCCCCACCCAGCCAGGGCCCTAGCTAATACCGCAAATTATATTCAATAGCTCCCCCAGCCAAAGGAACATTTGTACATTTGTAATATAATAATATAAATATAAAACATACCTAGGTTTTAAGCTTTAGCGGAGCTCAATACATCGATGTATTTGAGTTTGGTCGTAAAATTATCCTAAGCATATTTCGTACACTAAATATTATGTACTTTTCAAAATTGATTTTGAACCACATGTATTTAATCCGTTTTAAAGCCTGGTTGCACCAAAAAACTTAAAGATAAAGTCACGGCTAAATTCAAATAAGAGTTCCTTTTGCAACCAATTTTGACCTAAAAGAATTTTGAATATTATTTGAATTTAGCCATGACTAACTTTTTTTGGTGCGGGTCTAAATTGTTACAATATTAACTTGTCTCATGGTTACATACTACTAATGTTAGATTTTTTATGTTTGCAGATACATAAAATATTTTGCATGATTCAAATATTAAGGTGTTAATTTGTTTAAATAATTAGTAGGCTTATTGTTTTTGTAAATTATTTTAAGTGTTATAAGTTGGTGAATGACTTTTAGTTTTGTCAGATTATAGTTTTTTGAGTTACTTACTGAATCTCGTTTTATATTTTGTGTAAAATGCAGAAATCATTAATGAAGAAATAGAATCTGTAATTTAGAGAATATAACTGCTGTCTCTAATGACTCAGCTATACTCTATTGATAAGATTTATATTTCTTCTAACTTATTACTATAAAAGTATATCCCAGTGTGAAGTTACTAATCATTCAATTAGTTTTATAAGCCTTTTGTCAATAAATCAAATACTTTTTTTTTACATATCAAGGTTAAATTTTAGTTGTTATGATAATCCTTACACATATTGCTAAAAATATTTAAAATTAAAGATTATGGTTAAAAATAATATCTTGGTGGTGGAATAAAATACAGAATTCACCAGTATGTAAAATCCTCATGTCATCGATATCTGTTTTTTTCCTTTTTTTCAAAAGTTTTATTTATTTTTTTTACACTAATGTTTCAGTGTATTGTATAATATATTATGTATATAAAGGTTAGGCAGAAATAAACACCCTCTTTCAAATGGAAATCAAATATGTCATAGTGTAACAGGCTTGTTCCAATGTGGCTGTAGAAAATTAAACAGAAAAACACAAACCATGTGTGCCATCTAATTGTCAATAATTTAGTGCGATATAATCTTTCAAGCATGAATTTTATCTCATATGGGAAGCTTACGATCACATCTTTGTGGGCTTATTCATATTTGCACCAGTTTTAATTATTGTTTCTTACTAACTCATCAACCCGATTGACAAATAAATACCACCGATGTTTAAGTGTTTTTTTATTTTATTTTACTGCATACCTACATAAGAAAGAAAAATCACGCAATAATCCTACTACATACATTGTTTAAATGTTATGAAGAAACATAATTCAACACTTATTTCCTCAAACCTTTTACATAATATGCGTACCTAGCCAAAAGAGAGATAGTATAATCTCCGTGTGTTGGTGACAGTCATTGTTCTAAAAATACATTTTAATAATGGACATACGGATTCTAGCTGCCTCGGGTTAAGATGGTGACCAAAAATATGAAGACATGAGATATCAAATGGCATCTCAAAATTGAAAGAAACAGATGGAAATCAGGTAGTTGTTTCTGCTGGATCTTATAATCCAAATAAAAATTATTACATCACATCAAAAGTCGAACCTTTTGTTTATAAATATATGTAATATGCAAAATTATGCATTCACAAAATTGTCTTACACTTATTTACATAGGGTCTCTTCAACCTTTTCATATTTCTGTGCTGCAAAATGTTTGTTAAACACACTTTGATTTCAATATGCCAAGTTAACAATTAAATTTATTTCACATTTCTGATGGTCTTTTCCCGTTATATTGTGTTTTATGCACGAATCTACAAACCAGTTATATGTTTCTAAACATGTTGAAGAGTCTATCGCTTGGGTTTGCAGTTAACTTTGTTTAACAAAATTTAACAGTTTATTGCAAAAATATTTTTTGCTAGTTTATTTATTTGCTTCCAGTAAATCTGTAGTCAACAGTACTTTTCTAATTCAAAAGCCTCACAACTAGAAAATTAAATAATTATAAAGTAAACATCCAAACATATACTCATTGCGACCATCATTGGTTTAATTACAACTTTTACGTAACATGTTTTTCTACTTCATCGTCCAATATCTGCTCCCTACGTGAAGCATATGGATTCCACAATTACATCACTACAGCAATATGAAACTGCTTGTACAGCTTATTAATTTATATTATAATATGGCATATTCTAATATTTGTCAATCAGTTAATGGATGATATAAAAATGTAGAAATTTTACTGTGAATTAGAATTGTTTTGCTGTTCACATGTGATGTGATCTTATTACTTACTATGTGATTGAATTATTCTATTTTGCTTGTTTTTATGTATACTTTCTAAGAAAACAAAGGAGGTTCGACCTAATAAAATTTGAAGGCAATATCTGATGATATTATTTTTGTAAATATAAAAAATGACCTTTTGAAACATGTGATAAAAACTATAAAATATTATTCCCGTCTAAAATGATAATTTATTTTATTTTAAGCTATTTTTTAAAGATGGATACTATTATAGTTTTGGGCAACCACTACTTCCTCGGGATCATTTGATTTGAAAATGTGTAATCCTAACGAATAAGTGGTGGATTTGAATCTGATAATTAATATTTTCACAAGGTCATATATATAAATATTTCTAAAATATTTGAAGTTAATTTTTTTTCACTGTGCACAGACCTGGATCCTAGATTCAAATCCTACTCAACTTCAACTGGTTTTCTAATTTTTTAGAACAGTTGTATCTGAGTAGTTAAAAATATTTGGGTAGGTAGGAGGGTCTTCCAGAAAGTAAGTAAAATAAATACAATTTTTGGGTTCCTTCATCTGTGAGTAATGTCAACCATCTAAAAAATTTATCATATACCAATATTACCTTTGATAATCAAATATGTAAATATATCCCACGCATTATTATTAAATAGAACTAGCATACGTATAGTTCAGTCTTTCTTATTTAGAAAGAAGTCATCAGTTTCCTAAAAACTAAGGTAATAATGACTGATTTAGGTTGTTACAATTTAAAATCAGTAAAATATACTTCAGATAAGCTTAAAATATAAGAGAACTGTAAATGTGAACACTTTTTAAATGTGTGTGTTTTTTGACTGTACCATTATGATGATAATGACCTAACAATCATACCTAAGTTTACCCAAATAATTCATTTACAAAAAAACATTTACTCATAAAATAAATTGTGAAGTGCATTCTTCACAAGACACTTATTATCTCAAAACTGCCAATATGGAAATGAGTAAGTTTTAGGTTTATGGTGATCACATTGTTTAATTTTCTAATAATGAAAAAATATATATATAAATTATAATTTTTCACAGAACATGTAGAAAATAAAAAAAACAAGCATTCGCATGTTTCTATTAATAAATAAAATTGACCATCCTGTGACTTATGTAATTATTTTGTGCAATTTAAGATCAAACCATTATTATTCATCTAGATATCACCTCATTTTTATAGACCTTAATCTAGATTACCCTTGATTTTTTCACGAAAATACCAAAATGCAAATCCTGCAAACTGAATAGAGGAGAATTTTTAATATTTATAATACATACCTATATAATATTGCCATATTATCATATCTTAAATTTCTTTTAATGCACAGAAGTTGGCAGACGATCGCATAGCATGGCGGAAGTATGTGGAATTCATATTATGCTCTTCATAGGTGGTGCGTATGGGTAGAATTAATGAATTGATGTACTCTGCGTAATCTTTATTTCCAGATAATAAAATTACATCTTTTAAAGTCAAATATATTTTTAACAGGTTCTCTGCCAGCCTAAAATATTGATGTCTTGAAAAATACTAATTTTATAAACAATATTTTGAGTGTATCCAAATACTACAAATACAAAAACTGGATTTCACCCATTACGGGCATTGGAATTGGAATTTAAATTTATTTATTCTATGTAATTAGGTATTTTTAAAGATTTTGAAGCGGGCTCTAAAGTTAAATCAAGTTGTTTGTGTGAGTTGCCAGTTTAATTCCGCCAATTGGCGTGTGTGGAGTTTCTCACAGCGAGCTAATAGTGGCTGGCAGTTAACCTGTTAAAAGTTTATTGATTCATTTTGCAATGCCGCACCATGCTTTATAATAGGTTTTATTTTATTACAAATTATTAGTACAAAAATATGCAAACTTGGGTTATGATATAAGATTTAGTTGTTGATTAATTTATTGTACAAGAACTTTCTAGACAAAAGCCATAAACTACATTCTAATATTATTTATAAGATATGCATACAAAAAATTTAATAAGGCATGTATTTCCTCAATATCGATAGACCCTTGCTTTGGATACAATAACGCAATTTAATGATACACAGTACTAAAAATCAGTAATAGTAGTAATCAAACATGTATTAGGTTAAAAAATATATTTATATTGAATACGTTTTAATGTCTACCTATCTCTTGTCATCACATTTTAATAAAAATTTAGTCAAGAATATGATTTTTATTTTTTTTTTTCTGGTGGATGATCTGCATTGTCTCAGTTAAAACTGTTAAAATTTAATATTACTTAACCTTTGAAGATAACCCAAAAAGTGAGTTAAATGTAATTAAATTTTCCAAATATAGGACATAACATCTTGACAATTTAAAACATATTAGGCCATTTCTTCTGCTGCGGAGGCAGCAACAACGCGATGACACGAAATAACTAACTTATCTGTGACGTCATCAACGTCTTAGAAACCTCCATAAAGATATGACTGTTTGATGTGACAGGGAGAGATGGGCTATGATAAATATGAGGTATTCAAACATTGGCATTTTACAAATAAATGTATATGTTTTTGGATTCATGAGAATATGTTATTATTGAAGGATTGTTTCCTTGCGCACATGAAAATAACTTTCAGGCACTTTCAGGCTTCAAGCATTGTGTGTGGAAAAAATTGAGAAAATTAATTTCAATTATAAAAGTGGTTTAACCCATTCCTACCCAGATTATTATTTTTACTCAATCCAAAGTGTTCTTTTTTGTAGGTTTGTTGTTTATTTATTTACTTTTATGTTTCACATATTATGTATTTATAAAAAATTTTCCACGATTTAGTAAAATGCAAAATTAGGGCAACAATGTGAAATAATGCTATTTTTTTAGTAGTTTTTCATGAAAATATAACACGATACCATTATATTAAATAAAAATAAAAAAATAAAAAAAAAAAAAATTTTAAATTTTTATTATCATTATTTTGTAATTTTATATTAAAAAAAAAAAAAAAATGTTTATTATGTTAAATGTGTAACTTTTTTTTATATAATATAGTATGTACAATGTAAAAGCCCTATGGGCGTCAAGAAAGTAAATAAATAAATAAATAAATAAATAAATTATGTGGTATCGATGATAAAACATTACAAAAATTGTTAAATTTCAATTTCAACAATGTTCAATAAAAAGCAATATTTAGGAATATTCATGTTCTTACGATTTTTAAATCACATTTTCAAGGTGTATAAAAAACATATCATCAAAGGGCGTGAATTTTTTTTTGTATGGGAAGGCTCCGTAATGGAAGTGTTGAAACTGAAATTCTAAATTATGTTGATCGGAAAAGATTTTCGATTGTGTTGGAGAGAAAACAAAATTTATGGTTTTTGGAATTATTTATTTACAAGAAATAACTATCAAAACACAAATGAAAATATTAAATATAAATCTAAAATAAAAATCTATTACTATATAATATTATTTAAAATTGTCTTAATTAGCAAATATAAAACATTTTAATTGTACAATATAAATTCTTAGCAAGCGTAATTTGTTGTGTTGTACCAACACCAGTCTGCAATACATAATATTACATATCTGCACATTACCCCAAGGCAATCCGTGTTTGAAAACCGGAGGTGCCATTCAAAAGAATTGTATTTAAGGCATCTCAATTCAATAACATACCAATTTATGTATATGTATGTGCACAAAATAAAGTTGGTTTTTGAAAGAAACCAAACTATTTTTATGGCACAGTAAACTAATCTAAAATATGCAGAAAAAAATTCACAGTTGAAATTGAGTTATCTAGGTTGATATAGCATACAAGGAGGCATGAAAAATTAAGGAGTAAAATTTTTATTCAATTTTGTTTTCCATCTCGTTTAAACCTCCAAAAAGTGAATGGAGTTTAATAAAATACAAAGATGACCGATTTGCTAAGATTGAAAATGTCAAGGGTTCCAGATAACTACTGATCTGGATGAAAAAAAGTTGCAAGATGAAAGATTCAAGAAGGTGGAAAAGACTTTCAACTTAGCTCGAATGGTTAAAATGTTATGGTTTGCAGTAATTTGAATTGAGAAACGACAAACATGGAATGTAAGGTAAACATTATGAATATCCATATCAACCTATGATTATTATGTAACCTATGTCTGTATTTACAATGAATATAATTTGTTTGCAAAAACCAAAGTTGACAACATCACATACAATAAGTAATAACGACTGTCTTTTTCGTGTACAACCGGGAACTTAAACTAATATAAAAATTTAAACCCAAACGGGTCCATGAAAATAAGCCATTTTTAATGGGGAAAAACTGAAAGGGAAAAAGGATAAACCTTTTTTAAAAAAGTGGCTTATTTTGTTTAATTTTTTTATAAAAATTCAAAATTTTTTTTAAACTAAAAATTGCAAACGTTTTTAAAATGTTTAAATATCTTGGGGAATAAGTTTGTTTAATTTATTTTTTTTCATAAGTTAAAAGTTTTTTTTGGGTTTAGAAGTTCCTTTAATGATAATAAAATTTCACGAGAAAATTTTAAATTTTAAAATTTTTGGGGGTTAAAAATAACGTATTATATTTTTTTAGCAGTACCCTTTTATTGAAAAAATAAATTTTATCTTCCTAAAAGATTTGATTACAGTTTAAAAAAAGACTTTTGTCATTAAAAATGGGAAAATAGTAAAAATTTAAAAAAACTTCAATAGATGGGGCAAATAAAATCAAAAAAATTCGATTTGGGGAAAACTTTTTTGGAAAACTATGCGGGAAAACTTGATCTTAAAATTTATTTTTTGTCAGGGGAAGGGGAATTGGATTTTGTGGGGTCTTAAAGGGTTGCTTTGGAAGAATTAAAAGGAGGAACCTGTTGGGAAAAGGGGTTTTAGAAAAGGGTTTTTTTAATCCTTTTTTGGGGGCCATAGCAAGGGTTTATTTTTTTCTAAATGAACTTTTTATTTAGGGAGAAATTTTAAAAATTTTTATAGAGCCCAGAAATGGAAATTACTGTATTTTTGCTTTTTGAAAAACCCCCAACCCCAAAAACGCAAAATTTTATTTTTCAAAATAAAGTTTTTTAAGGAAAAATAAAAAATCTCAAATTAAATGATTTTAATTAAATTTTAAAAAAATTTTTTGTGAGAAAAAGAACGGGATTCTTTAGATAAGAGGAAAATTGAAAAAACAGGTTTTTTGTAAAATTTAAATATTTTTTCCCTGGTTAAAAACACCAAAATTTTTTGAAATTTTTCCAGCCCAATTATTGGAATAAATTTATTTTGTCTAAAAAAAATTTTGTATAAAAACTTTTAAAAATTTTTTTACAAAATTTGGCGAAAATAAAAATTTTTAAATAAAAATCATTCAATATGTGTTTTCATATTCTTTTTAAAAAAATTCGTGTGAAAAAAATTGTATTTTTTTTGGCAACATATGTAAATTTAAGAGAACCGGTATTAACATTGTGAAAATGTTCTATAATATTTTTAAAAAATTTTTTTTAATAACAAAAACTTAAATTTTACTTTTCTCAAAAATAAACCAAAAAAACCTTTTTTTATTCACACAAAAAAAAACAAAAATAATCAATTTTAAATAATTCCCATTTTTTACAACACCCCTTTTAAAACCAAAAATTTATAATAAAAAAAATACCCAAAAAAAATAATATTTTAAGCTTAAAAAAAAATTTTTGGGGAAAAATTGTGAAATTGGTATGATTGCTGGCATTTTTAAAACCCCAAAATTTTCG
>JAGVSP010003427.1:0-37544 GCA_022494985.1 Micrasema minimum | reverse complement strand
ATTTTTTTAAATAGGGCGGAAAAAAGGGTTTAAAGAAATAAAAAAAGACTTACCCGTTCCAAGATAGAAGCAGAAATAGTATTTAGGTTTTGTGTGTCAGAGAATGAAGTTTACAAGGTAAAAAATAAGTAAAATTGATCAATATAAGTAGAAATCAAAAGACAGTGTTAGAAAAAAAAACTTTTGGTAAACTGTAAAGTCGGTTTACGGGCAATAATTTTAAGTGATAACGTCTTAAGAAAACATTGATGAAAAACAGCATACTTTTATGAATTTAATTGAATTATTATTACTTAATTATCATTATTTTGTATGATACAAAGCAGGAGTTATTAAAAATTATTTTTTTTTTCCATAAATTATCTTTTTTTTTTGTTTTTTCTTCTTGTGTGCTGCTGCTGTCTCCCTTCTACTCGGACGCATCGGCCCGATGGGAGTGAAAGAGATATAGATGCGTCACAAAAACCGAACGCTTAGCCCAATCGTGCCTCTCTATATCGCTTGTTCCCGCGCTCTCGCTTGCACACTCGGCTCAGGCGGAACGTGACAATGAGTCATGCTTTTTTCGGGAGGGCAGCCGGCGTTCATCGATTTATAAGACGTTATCACGTCAAAAACAACAAAAAAGAGAACATGAAAACATGAAATGACACAAGAAAAATTATATTTAAAAAAAAAAGAAGTAAAATGATATATGTTAAAAAGGAAAATTTAAAAAAATTCAAAATTTTATTATTTTTTTTTTAAAATTTAAAAAACCCTTTTTTTACTATTTTCTTGAATTTTTTAATTTCACTTTTTTTTTTAAAATAGATGTAAGGGGTTTTTATAAATAATTTATAAAAAACCTTTATCAACCCTTAAACCCTAAAGGAAAAAAATTACCCCCAATGGAAAATTTTTTTCCCCAAAAAAATTTTAAACAAAAAAAAAATTTTTTTTACCCTACCCTTAAAACCCTTTTTAAAAAAACCAAACTTCCCCCCTTTCCCGTGGGGGTAGGCAAAAGGATGGAACGCCTACCACTTGTCCGAAACTTCCTTTGCTTCCTTACTTTTTACCCTTTTTATCACATACGCCGTTATTTGACTTTTTCCCCCTTTTAAATACTTGGTTTTGGCTTTTTCTTTGGCCTTCCGGGCTTTTAATACAAACCCCACTTGTTTAAACTTTTTAGCCCTTCTTTCCTTTTTTTCCCTAAAAAGTTGTATTGTTTTTTGACTGTGTTGGTTCAATACAAAATTCAAAATATTGATTTATCAGTGCTTGTTTCAATGTTCACCACCATTATACCATATCCGTTCCCTATGCGGAGCATGTGGATTCCACAAATTGCCTTATACAAATTTATATAGTTCGTAGGTTTTTTTAATTAACGATATTTCATAGGATGTGTAAATATCAAATGTGGATATTAAGCGTTTACAGGACATGGGTAAAAATGCAATATGTTTGTGCCAGTATTTGGACATATTAATGTGTTTTGTTTTTGTGCAACTATCTTCTTTTGGCTAAACTAACTAACTAACTAACCATCACGCCATTTCCCCGTAGGGGTAAGCAGAGAGGATAGAACGCCATACCACTCTGTCCTGACATACTTCCTTCGCTTCCTCTACATTCATACATCTTCTCATACACATACGCCGATTATTCCGACTTTTCACATGACCACTTTCAAGTACTTGACGTACTTGGTCATGCCATGTCTTTCTCGGCCTTCCGCGGCTTTTACATCCAGGCACACTTGCATTTAAATTTATTTTAGCCGTTCTTTCATCACTCATTCGCTCCACATGACCCAACCATCGTAAAAGCCCTTTCTTAATTTTGTCTATAATGCTTATCTCAGCCTTGCACTCTGCTCTAATTTCGACAAATCAAATATGTATTCTTATTATTTTATTTTTAAATTAATCGCTTCGATATAAGCTTAGATTCAGATTATAATTTCAACGTAATTCGGACTCTAAAAAAACTTCAATTTTTAACTCTGACTTTTAATATCTTATTTAACTTAAAGACTTTGACCATAACTCAATTTTTCATACTTTGGCTTCAATTTCAAAAATCAGAATATGACTCCGACATCGACTTCAGCTACGGCCCTTATATTCAAGTGTACGGTGAGTTAAGATCAAATCGCCCCAAAATGAGTTCGTGTACCTCAGGACTTGAACATTAACTCCTGTCCCGCCTTCTATGGCCCAGTACTCTTTTAATACAAAATTCATTTGTTTTAAAGCTTCTGTGACGTTTACACTTACCCCTAAATAAACACGAAATGAACACTCTACTCGGATGCCCTGAGTAAAAACACAGTAACTAAAATATACATGCATAATTCGAGTCGTAAGTGAGTTGGGAATGGAGCTTCGGAAGTCGAATTAAGTTTTCCAATAGCGGAATTAATTAATAGCAGTATTTTACAATTAGAAGTTGAAAACTGTAAAACTGTATACTTGTCACGAAATCACCATCGACCGACACAATCAGACCAATGAAGTAAAAGGAGGATAATTCTCTTCTGGAAAACTAAGGGGTTACTGTGTTTATATTTGAGTCAGCAGTAGTATGTCGTACCCAACCTTGGACTAAAGCTGTAGGCTGTTGAGGGGCTGAAGGATCTATCACGAGCTTCCTTTATCCATCAGGGTAATTACAACTAAGACAGAATGAAGGATGTGCTGTGATCCTTTTTAAATGTTTTTGTTTACCTTTTTCTAAAGTCCTTTCAACACTTTAAAATTAATCGCAATAAAAAAAATGGCTCAGATAAAACCTCTTTTGTCTACGCACCTTCAAAAAATGCTTGATGAATTTTACTTTACTTTTTCCACTTTTACACTTAAAATCATTTTCAACGATTTGACAGCACAAATTTTATTGACGAGTACCGATTACAGTGACGTAGAATTGTGATTTACAAATATTTGATTTTACGAAAATTACATTTTTCGAAACAAAATATAAAACGAAATTTAATAAAATTCTTCTTTAATCTAGACACTGAAAGGGCGTTATTATAACTATGTAAGCAAAAGGCAATAAAACCAGCAAAAAGATAAGTGAAAACCTCTAGATTTCTTTAAGGGGTGAATTTTTCTTAAAGGCGCAGCGGAATATTTTTATAATTCGTGAATTACGACCAGCAATTCGTGTCCGCGTTGCATATTTCCTTACCATTTGTCCTCTATCAAATTTAATTAAATAGGAGGAATTATGATAATGAAAAAGTGGAGACACCGTAGAGAGTCGGTAGTAACCGTAAATCTCCGCTAGGGGTCGCGAAGCACGCCAAAAAATACCTCCCCAAAGCTAATGACAGTTCGCATATTTTGCTTAAAAATAGCGAGGAATTTCTTGAGAATTCTCACGCGAGTTTCAACATTCCTGTGCATGAAATATGTATTATTTCTAACCATTTAAGGGCTCTTCCGTCCCTTGGTATAGGGGATGAAATCTTGCCGTGTTATAGAAAGAATCTTAAATGCTTAATGGTGACAATTTGAGTAATGGTATTTGAGAAATGGCACCAAAACAGTATTTTTATTGAAATATTGGTTTAATTGTGATTTTCACATTGAAATATTTTATATATGATAAATATATGATAGAATTTTCTCTACTTTCTATTGAATTTGATTATATTCTTAGTAATAAAATTATACTTACAGTTATATTAACAAGTTCTACATTTGCATACCATTTACTACTGCTTATCTTCAATCATTTTTATCACTTATAAAAACGAAGGATCTGGAATAAAATAAAAACTCAATATCTTGCCTCGTGATGTAGATTTTTTTGAAATTTGTATTGAATTTGACTATTTGGGATTAATAAAACTATACTAACTGTTTTTATTCTAAGTTATAATGAATGAATGAAGAAAGAACGGCTAAAAGAAGTTATGTAAAGATGTAGAAGTCGAGGAAGGCCGAGAAAGACAGGGAAAACCAGTACTTGAAAGAGGACGTGTGAAAGTTGGAATAATCGGTGTGTGTGCATGAGAAGATGTATGAATGTAGAGGAAGCGAGGGAAGTGTGCCAGGGCAGAAGTATGGCGTTCTATTCTCTCTGCCTACTCCTTCGGAGAAATGGCGGAATGGTTAGTTTTTTATTTAGTGTACTCGTTTAGTCTCGTGTAGTCATTCTCTGAGTATACTAGTTTTTTAAATATGTTTTTTATTTTTGACTAGCTTTTTTTATAGTTCACTTTTTTCAAGTAATATAAAATTTATCTGGGTTATAAAAGTGACTGCGGAAAACGATGGTTTGTTTAAATTGTTATTCTACATTGAGTAACAAAACTTGTAGTACAACCCGAAAAAAGTCGAATGCGTATAATGTACATTTCGTTTTCTTTATTGATAGTATTAATTTGATTAAATCAATTATATTTATTACAATTCGCAAAAATTTATCGATCAACTTCTTACTCAATTTTCTCGAAAAACTAGGGTCAAATTAAAAAAAAAAATCTACAAAATTTGACTCCAAATATGATGTAGATTTACTGGTTTCCCTTTTTCTAGTTTTTTTTGGGGTTTTTTTATTTTTTTTTAAAAACCCCGGTTTTTTGTTTTTTGTTTTTTTAAAAATAAAATAGTGCAATTTTCCTAATCTGCGGTACTTAGGAAATATTTTATGAGAAGAAAAAAATTTTTTTTTAACCTAGATTCAAAGTTATATTACCACATTCCATTCCAAATATGGTGTTGATTCACAGTTTTTTAGGTTGTACTTGTAGTTGAGTTCTGATACACCATGTGTGTTTGAGGCCATTAAAAATCTTCGTTTTTACCATGGCTCATATTGCCTGTGGCAACTGTGTCGCATACGACTTTCAGTCCAGCACAGTTTCCAGGAAGATAATAATAATAATAATAATTGATCTTCTGGATGTGTCCTGTAATATTATTATGATTTTACCTTTTCGTCTTTTAATGACGTACGTAGTTTAAAATAGTATTTAGAAAGATGGAAATATATGTAGTTTTTTTTTTTTCTTAATTTTCATGATTATTTTTATCGTTTGGTATTTACATAATATATATAAGTTTAAATGGTTTTATTGTGTGAATTAAAAACGTTAAAACGTGCAGCTTAATAGCGTGGTTAAAAAAATAATTAGAATGAAAATACATATTTTGTTGTTGTATATTTTTTCAATGTACTTTTACTAATTAACAATTGGAAATTTTAAATAAATGTTTAGCACTTGGTACATTTTTATCCCATAAAAGTTTGCCATTTCAGTTCATTTTATTTCACTGTTTTATGTACTTATGTATTTAAAATAGTTGATGCTTGTTGGCGGTTGAAGCGGGGAATTCAATAGTTGATTGTTCGAAATTTCATAGAAAGTATTCGTACATAAAAGCAAACTATAAGGTTCTCGAGAAATTATCGACCAATTTTCTACTTTACTATCAGCTAATAAGCCAATTTATTTAATTTCCCTTATGACAAGAAACATCCGAACGGGTTTAATTTATACAATTGGATTGAGTTTGGAATCCATTTCGTAGAAATTATTCAAAGTCTTGTCAACATTGGGAGATCCAGGATGCGGATTACAGATAATAATATAAATACGGTCAATTTTTAAAGAGCCGTTTCGTAAGTAAATCACATTCTAGGGCGCTGTACATAATTATACTGATCTTAATAGGTTACTCGCTTAATAATATCGTACTTTTGACAAGTAAAATACCTGAAACTAATATTACAATTACATTTAACTAAACGGTAATTCAGCACGCGGTAGCGTTTTTCTTAAGTAAGTAAGTTGTTTAAGTCTCTTTCGGAAGAGCGTTCCGTTGGACTGTTTCCGAACAATCTGAAGGTAGACCATTCACGCTGCCGGTCCGGCTTTGCGAAGGCCCTCTCGCCAAAATTGAAGTTTTGGCTGCGGGCAGAAGTAGTCTGGTCAGCTCACCTGACCTACAGGGAGAGGAGGCCGAGCGGAGAGGTTAGGCGCCTGTCGGCCAGCTCGTCCGGGGGGTGAAGCTCCTTCAGGTATTCAGGTAGCCGTATTGCGCGTGGCTGTATGACGAACCAACACAGCTTATACTCGACTCGCACCGGGAAATCGCAGCCAGTTGAGCTTTCGATACGTACGGGATGATGTGGTCAAAACTTCGAACTAAACCAGAGATTAGTCTGGCAGCTGCGTTCATAAATGGATTGCAATTCCTTGTTCGCCTTGTAAATGAGTCTTAGTCTTTGCTTTTACGGAGATATCGTTAGAATATAGCCTGCCTTTGCTTGATGACATTCGACACCAATGGTTACGGCGTCCGTGCAGTACATAGCAATTTTTATGACTTGCAACAGAGACGTACGTCTTTGTAGGTCACACTCGTGTATAATGGTAGCACATTGATATGTCGCAGATTTAGTGATAAATGAAATTTTTTGTCTATTCTATACAAGTTGATTTTTGTAATCATATTTCACACGTGAAACATTGTGATGGCTTAATGTAATAAAAATATAAGAGGATAAAACTGCATTTGATTTACAATTACAGTATGTGCTTTTGCACCTGTACGTATATTGGAAAGTAAATAGCGCCTCCTCTATGGCTGCGAATGTGGCACTAACAGGGCCCAAGACAGCAGACTTTTGATCTGAGTTTTGAGAATAGGTGTCTTTAGAATGATTTTGAGGTGTGCGGTGGTTTTGACTTTGTAAGGAACACAGAGTGAGGCAACGGACACAGCAACCCTTGGTATCTACTGTCATCCGGCAAAGGCGTTTCGGCTTGGCTAGGGCCATATACTACGTTGCCTCCGAGAGCTTAACCATGCTTGCCTATTTTACAAGGCGATCGGGTTCTCGGCGTCCTGGTCGTCCACTGTTGACAATTCGTCGGCAAGTTTGCGTCAGAGCTGCGGGACGTGGACTTGACTTGGGAGGATGCACGGGATGCTGGCGGCCGATCGCTTGGCTGGAGGCTTGTTTGTGGATTCCATTATTGCTCCAATAGAGGAGCGGATATGGTTGATGACTAAATAAATTTGCTGTCTTCACTATATAAAAATAGAGATGCATCGATTAATGTATTGTTATTGTACACCGAAACCAATGTTGAAGTGTCCACGGAACTTCCTATTGAAGCATTTTTCCAAAGGGTGTTAAGAGAGTAGTAAAGGCTTCGTTGCTTCTCGCCTTGGCGTAAATTACATGTCACGGACACGTAAACGTAAGGATTATTCAACGTTAACGTATGTTTGAATTATCTTACAATTAAGGAAACTTTCCGCTGAAATTGATACGTAATCTTTGACGATTACAGAAATATTTATCATTTCGTATGTGAATTTCAATACCGCGCTAACTCAAAAGTAAATTATGGTAAATTGCAAAAACAGTGATTTTATTTCAGTAATGTTTATAGTAAAATAATTTGATATTTTAAAATATATTGAAACCATTGGAAAGATGATAGATACATGTTGCTTTGACAGAAAATGTGGCGGCGGGTGTTAGCTCTCGTAGTTTGCTTATAACGTGAGATTCTCAGGTCTTTTTCGGCCAATTACGACTTGGTGCCGTATAATATGCATGGTGCACTTTTGTACTAAATGCGCACGAAAACTGTCCAGTTTCTTAGTTTCAGAAAACTGTACAATCTCTCAAACACAGCACTAAATATGTTTTAAGTTAATATTGTATGTGTTACACTTAGGAAATTGTAAATATAGCTATAATGTGAATATAATATTTATTTTATACATCGTTTTTATTTTTTTCATATAAACCGGTACTCGGCACCTAGTACAATAATAAGAAAAATAATTAACAAAGTAACATAATAATAATTAAGATTACAATAAGTCTAATAATTTAAAAAAATTTAACACGGGACAGTTTTCAAACTGCACAAGAAGCTGCACAATTTTCTGTCTTGTATGAAGTGGGCTTTACGCGTATGTGGGTTTCGATTGTGTTGGAAAGGAAAAGAGAGACATACTCGATGTGAAGCATATTTACTCTCTCTCTCTTTGCGCACGATGTGACGCCAAAATTGGTCAGACGTTCGGCTTTCGTTTTCAGGCTGAAAAAATGACAATGTTTAAATTCGTATATCTCGCTTATTTATAATCCAATATACAAAATTATAACATCTATCTTCTTACGATGGCTTATTATGTTACATTTTCAACGAAGCACCACTTAACCCTTTACTTTAGTAGATACATTTTACAATATTTTATATCTCAAGTTTCAGGCTAAGCTGCTTGTTCCACTGTTAGATCCTTTTAAAGTAGGCTTCTTATGTGTCAGTTAGATCCTTACCTTTCTACTGACCAGGGATGATAGAGGGCTGAAGTACATAGGTTGTTGGTGTTATCTTAACAAAGGATTAGGATTCGACAGCCGCTCACCGCACAAACATCGAACTTTCGGTCTTCAAAGCTCCTGAATTCTACTTCCACGACCAAACTTCCACAAGATAACCTTCAAAAAGATCCACTTTAGTACAAGTAGAGAGACTAAATTTATAACATTTAGGTCAGTTCCACTACTATACTTTCCCTTATCCGCACCCAGTGGTGCATAGGTCACTGCATTGGAACACCAAGTGCAGTGTATCTTGATAATTTTATTTCATGAAGATAGGATCAGTGTTACGCTTCAGTACCAATCCAAGGTATTATACATAAAACATTAATATGAAAATCTCATGTTAAATTGCACAAACAATCACTGCACTTGGTGTACCGATGCAGTGCCCTATGCACGATTTGGTGCGGATAAAGGAAAGTATTAGTATTAGTAGTAAAATAGAGCTAAATATAAATAATAACGACATTATTCTATCAAAACATAAAATTTATCATAAACGTTAGTAATATCTGTAAAAAAAATACCTCGAAAGTGAAATTCACAATATTGAATATCTACTATCAAAATACTGTCTAAATAATTGCATTGTACTCGTATACTTCACTCGAGGAATATACCATACCAAGTGGTATCAATATGATTTCTTAAATAACTTTTTTAGTACCTGTCTGTTATTTTGTTCTCCTTTTTCTGGGTATGCAGACGAAAATGACGATTTTAGTTACTAATTTACTATACTAACGTTTTTAAAATAATCGTGGAATGGTTATAACAGCCTAAAATTGGTTTTGACCTTCCGATATAAATTAATTAAGAAATCTAGACCTCACGATCACAATAAGATATTTTTATTGTTATTAATATTGTCTGTAATCTTTTTTGAACATATTTCTTATTTTGGTTTAGTCCTCCCGATCTCTCAACTAGAATAGTGCATACTTTCAGCCAAAATTTTGGGTCGGTTTTGCCATGACTACCGACCCATGCATTTCCTTTGAGTGCACGTACTAACAACCCTAATATACCCTCACAATCCTAATACACTCTCATATCCTTAATACACCTTCACATTCCTAATACACCCTCATATTCCTAATACACCCTCATTCCTACCGCAAACCCTAACTCTCAGCACTCAGACATATTTAGCTCTTCTTTTATTCAACCGACCGACATGACAGTACATAGGTCCACATTTCTACTTTCTAACAGAAAACCTTTATGAATTAATATCGCACTTCTAATACAACGCTATTTATACGTTTTAACTGAACATATTTAGAGCCCGCCTCGTGGCACAGTGGTAGAGCGTTTGGCTACTGTGTATGAGGTTGCGGGTTCGATTCCCGTAGGGGGCCAACAAAAAATATTTAGTTTCACGGGGTTTCACATTAATATTTTATGGGTGATACTTTGGACTGGCAGTGAAGCGTATGAATGATCATCTTACCTTCGTGTAATAAAAAAATATCAAGATACACTGCACTTGTTTTTCCAATGCAGTTGTATGCACGTTAGGTGCGGATAAGGGAAAGTAATAGTAGAAGTAGTAGTAAAGTTTACTATTCTACTGTAAATAAAAACATATTCGCTTATCAGAGGCAATTTAATCACAATATTGTATTTTACTTTTTAGTGTGCCTAATATATTGTGAAGGAAGCAAGAGAAGTATGCCAGGACAGTGTGGCGTTCTATCCTCTCTGCCTACCCCTTCGGGGAAATTATTTAGTTAGTTAATATATACGTTGTTTTTTTTTAATTGAAATCAATACAAAATTTTGTGATCCCCGTGATTTACATAAAAATCTTTATATTTAAAAATTACATTTGTAGGATATCAAATTCAAGACAGAACATTTTAAAATCATTTAAAATCATTATATCATTATAATAGGCATTACCAAAACACAAAAATTACAAAGCCTATTTATTTATTTATATACGTATTATATATGTACGTTCATTTATTTATCACTTTTCACACACTTATTTATTGGTTTTATTTTTTATTTTATCCTACTGCTTGACTTTCCTAGGAATCCAAAACATGTTTCTCCTGGGCTTTTATAGTGACCCGAATTTTTTTTAAATGATCTAATATTTAAAAGTAAACAAACGATGAACTGTTAGTAAAATAAATACACGTATACAACACTTCAATATGAATTAGGGAATAAAGATTACTTATAAACGTAGTAAAAAGCGTCACGTCGTTTATTTGTTTATTTGGGTTATTTTATTTGTTATTATTAAAGTTGGGTTATAAATTAATAATATCAAAAGACGCGACTCGTGTGGTTTATTTAATTAATCGAAGAGTTTCTTAATAAAGCAAAATAAAGTTTATTAACTTTGATTACTCGAAAATTCGTTTCGTTTGCCATTTGGAAGTTCCCTTAAATAAACAGATAAACTCAACCACCACAAAATTCCTCTAAAAATATAGGCTCCAAAGATTTACGCTTCCCTAACGCTCAACTAATATGTGAACACGTACTACGTTTATGTGTGTTATCTACGAATGTTACGTTATTTTATCACCTTCTTGTACGTGCAAACTTAACGTAAATAAATATACGGTTACGTTTTAAAGAAAGGTTAATATTCAATAGTGGATTGTTCTAGAACTCTTTCGCCATTAACAGTCTTGGAAGGGAAAATACCGGTTATTACGGATAATAAATTATTAAGCGCTGTAATCGCAAAAGAAATTGGCCGACTTTTTCGATTTCTCTAGACTGTTGTGAGAATTTTCGTATACTTAAACCTTGAGTAGGTTTTGTAAATATCAGTTACCTAATAGTAGAAAACAAGCCAATGTTGACCTTTATTTAAGTGATATTTCTTAGCATTTTTTTATTTGCTTTGTAAACAATTAATCGCCCTAGCTCCAAAGTATTTTAAAGCTTTTTAAGGAACTTAAAATTAACATCTTTGAAATCAATGTTCGTGGATTTTAACGGCCCACAGAATTTATTTACTTGAAATAGGAGTTACATTTTTTTGTACATGTACAAGGTTTCATCAAGTGGATTTTCTTTTATTGACTGACTTTAGTTAGTTATGCATATTATTTATTTAATCTTAAAGTAGTACATACCTAATTTTATGCATGTCGTAATATAAACACTTTTATTTTGTGCAAATAGAAAAACCTTAGACATAATTATTTAATATTACTTGCAATATACTTTCTTAACCTAGCCTTAAATACACACTTTTTTTATTTTTTTTTTCTCTTCTGGTATTTCTTCAAACATTTTCACTGCTCGGTGCATTAACGAATTTTGTGACTTAGATTTTTTACGAAACGGTAGCCTCAGTCTATCTCTATTTCGGGTTTCATGGCCATGTTGATTTTGATTAATATATTTATTTTTGTCAACTCTCTTGAGAAATACCCGTTAATAATTTTATATACAAAAACCATTACATTCATAAATATCGATTGTGAGACTGTCATTATATTAGTTTCTTTTAACATGGATCTTTATATTACGGATATTTATATTGTGTTGGTATCAGAAGGGATACATCTGATGTGGACTAATAGGAGCACATTGCAGTGTCCATATTCTGGGCTAAAGTGTTCTTTATAAAATATTGACCCTGCTGGCGCCGGGAATCGAACCCGCGACCTCATGCATGGCCCAACGCGTTAACTACTACACCATGAGGCGGACGAATACCAACCAGAGAATTTTTTTGATTTTTTTAATAAACTACCATTGTTAAATATTACATTTCTAATAACATTTTTCCTAATTCAGCCTTTCTTTATGAAGCACAATATGACATGGGCATGGTCATTTACAAGAAAGCATTATTCATTTATTCTATTAATGGAGTCTAATGAATGAGTCATCAATTCCTTTGATCCTTCAAGACTTCAGGAGTTCTCGGTTAATAGGTCCACCCAATACACAACGTCCTTCACC
Organism: Micrasema minimum; assembly: GCA_022494985.1. NCBI lineage: Eukaryota > Metazoa > Arthropoda > Insecta > Trichoptera > Brachycentridae > Micrasema > Micrasema minimum. Next base: position 25,244 of record JAGVSP010003427.1, on the reverse strand, counting down.
GGGTTTCTTTATCCCTTTTTCCTTTATCCCTATTCTATAAGAGTAAAATAAAAATTCTGTAACCATCAAAAACCTTGATTTTCTATCAAAATATACAACGTGCGCACAGCGCTGCGTCCTTAAAGTAATTTCTCACGAAAATGGCGGTTTATAAAACATCTGACTATTATTGTAGATTACATCTGAAATCTCTTGAATTTAAATTTTAGACTGCACCTAAAGTCTGGTAAATTTTGGTGTTTTCATAATGGTATTTCGAATTAATTGACTGTCAAAAAGCTTTAAAAATTATCACATGTACTTCAAACAATTTTTATAGGGAAATACTTTGACCGACTTTAAAAAAAATTCTATGGAAAAATATTAGGGGAAGCAGTATTTTTTGTATTTTTTTAAATTATCAGCTTAATTAAAGAACACACTACATTCTAGGAATTAGGGTTCCATTTTTTATTTTTGTTGTTAACGTTAAAAAAAATAAAAACCCAATTTTTGCGGCCACATTTAATGAACGCCACCATCTTGGTCCGATGTCAAAATTATTGGGCAAAACTTGATTTTTTCTAGCTAGGACAGAGTGGTGTGGCGTTCTATCCTCTCTGCCTAGGCCTTCGGGGATGTAGAGTAATGATTAGTTAGTTAGTTTGTCCTGTAGAATAATCACTAATCTCATATTACCTGTGAAGTTCCTAGAATCTGAATTTAAGTGAATTGTATCATAACACAGTTGTTTAGGTTTGCGTTCAGCCCTGCTGGAGTATAATCACCCCTCGACACGACACCCTCGCGCCTTGTCCTAAAACTATCCTTAGGCGCTATTTTCGCTAAACAAATTTACCCCTAACAGTCAACAGTAATTTTCCTGGGTAAATTTGCAATATGCATCTTGAAAACTTTGTTATCTTGTGCATAAAATGCTTTTATTATGGAGAGAATATAAATTTTATACAATTTCATCTTCTCGTAGCATAGTGGTAGCGCATTTGAATAAAGGAGATATTGTATAAAAAAAACAAATTAGTTATTATTTTTACATTTTGTACGAAATGTGATTAAAGTGTAAGTAGGCGAAATCACATAGCAATGTGTCTCATATTCCGTGTACAATATTAAGAGTAAACGTGTGAAACCATGTTTTTTTTCTAGTTTATTTAATATTTCTTAATTTATAGACATATATAAATTTATCTGGTACCAACCCTTATGTGTGGTAGTGAAGCGTGGTGTTGGAAAAAGAAGGATGAAAGTGGACTGAATCCTGTTGAAGTGCGATCTCTCAGGCGAATGTGTGGTAAGACTATGTATGATAGGTGTACAAATGTCGAAATTATAGCAGAGTGCAAGGCTGAGATAAGCATTATCGACAAAATTAAGAAAGGGCAAAAGCCCTTGTAAAAACGATGGTTTGGTCATGTGGAGCGAATGAGTGATGAAAAAACGTCTAAAAGAAGTTTAAATGCAAGTGCGCCTGGATGTAGAAGCCGAGGAAGGCCGAGAAAGACATGGATGACCAAGTACGACAAGTACTTGAAAGTGGACATGTGAAAAGTCGGAATAATCGGCGTATGTGCATGAGAAGATGTATGTACAGAGTGGTATGGCGTTCTATCCTCTCTGCCTACCATTACGGGGAAATGGCGTGATGGTTAGTTAGTTAGTTTAGTTAGGTTCACTTCTCGCCAAAAAATCAAATGACAATAAAACAGAAAAAATATACACCTAAGTAGGTATCTAATCAATGTTTCAAACCAAAGCCATAAAATGATATTACATACGAAACATGGTTCTATTTTTCATACTTTTTAGTAATAGGTGCATCTGTAGAAGCTTAGAATAATTCAGTCTGATAGATTGATTTAGAATTTCTCTAATTCTGAATTCCTGCTATAGGTATATTCGTAGAATTCATCCCTAGATACCTAACCTAAGAGACGGTCGGATTTCAGGAGCTAGTGGTTTGTATGACCACATTCCAGTTTCAACCACCCCAGATACGACTGCATTAGAGATGTTCTGAGGACGTATTCCGAATAAAATTCCGGAAACGAGATAAATTTATGACACGCCCTCTTCCTGATGATCGGTAAATTAGTTATGAATTGTGTATTTAGTTACCTAGTTGGTCACCAATTTGGGAGGTCAACTAGTTGGCGGCCCAATAATGTGGTATGGAATTATGTGGGTGCACAGAAGGAGAGAAAGTAAAACAGGTACTTACGATTTGCAATACAATGATTTATTCACAAAACTAATCTACTGAAGCTAACACTTGTAAATAATGATTCTACAAACTAAATTAGGCAAAATAAAACGATGATTTGAAATACTAAGTTGGCGGGAATTCTGTGCCCAAAATTCGCGTGCGATGACGAAGGGAGTCCGAAGTATTCTCGTCGCCAGTTTGGCGAATTCGTACGTTTACGTCGGGCGGTCGGCAACTGTCGGATCGTGACGTCATTGTCGCCCGCCACATGTATTTTTTTATATCGCCACAATGCCGTTTTCCGATCTACAACACATGTACCAGTAGCTCAAGCACAGATAACTATCGACGTAGTTAAAAACGTGCTAATCACAATGACATACCTTTCAATACCGCGATCGCTGAGCCGATCATTGACGATCTGAGCCGAGGGGAGCCGATCTACGCTATATCGCGGCCTTACGTCAAACGTCAAATCATCGCGCTTGTCGGGTTTTTTATTATGTCGACTGCTTTTCTCAATATTTGGCTTGCCGAAAACCGGCTGAATTATAATAAAGATTGAATGAAGATTTGTGCGAATAAGATATATCTCGGGAAATGGCTCGCGACTAGTATGCGCTCGTTTAATAATCCCGATCGATAACTTTTCGCGAAAACGTTAAACATCCATTGGGTAAGAAATCGTTATCACGTCGCTTATTACCGAGTCGGTACTGATCTGTGATCGAGCAACAGATGTCAAAATAACCTATTTGACGATGTTGTATCACAAAATGTTTTGTGGGATGCATAGACCTTGAAAGTTCTTTTTACTCTAGAATTCAAAAAATAAGACGTAAATTTGTTAGACAATTATGACATGATAAAGTTACAGTTACAAAGCGATAGCTACGTGATATAAACAGAATACTGAAAAACAAGCTATTACAGTCGCGTGATAACTCAACAGAATAGAGCAGCTGAGTTACGTAGATTAAGTAACATCCATCGGCACTAATAGATATATTCACCATATCTTTACTTCTGATTATCTAATTCAATTAACGGTAGATCCTTGGATCAAATTTTCACTCCACCACGACGTTCTTACTCTTTTCAATCACAATATAGTCTGCATAGGTAATATTTTGAAATATATGTGATAATATTTCAGAAGCTTCGTTGCTTGTAATAAATCTGGAAACTCATTTTGAAAATACCATAGTTTTTAATGCCCTCAGGTGCAGCTATGCAAGTACTTTACTTTTTTATCTTTTTGACGTGATAACGTCTAATAAATTGATGAACGCCGGCTGCACACACGAAAAAGCATGACTCATTGTCACGTTCCGCCTGAGCCGAGTGTGCAAGCGAGAGCGCGGAACAAGCGATAGAAAGGCTCGATCGGGCTAAGCGTTCGGTTTGTGACGCATCTATCTCTCTTCCACTCCATCGGCCGATGCGTCCGAGTAGAAGGGAGACAGCAGCAGCACACAATAAAAAAAAAACAAAAAAAAAAGTTAATTTATGGAAAAAATAACTCCTGCTTTGTATTATACAAAATAATGATAGTTCAGTAATAATAATTCAATTTAATTCATAAAAGTATGCTATTTTTCATTACTGTTTTCTTATTTTCTTATCACGTAAAAATATCGTCCGTAAACCGACTTAACAGACAACCAAAAAGTTTTTTTTTTAAACTAAAAAGTCTTCAAATTTTAAAATTATTAGTACTTAAAATATTATTTCATTAAACAAACCGTACTAAACATACAAATGCATAAACCTCCCTATTATTTTTTAGATTATTGTGTAACCATATAACAAAAACGTGCTAAAAGCTTTCTAGTATTTGAACCCTAAGATAAGGCTGTATAAAGCGGGTGTCTTCAGTTTTTAAGGCTGTGGTGTTTTGCAAATCGTTCCCTGGCCGGAACTGATACAAACTGTACCGTAAATCAGCCCCTTTGTACCCTCTCACCCCCATTACCTAACACCTCAAGCACCGCTACACACTCACCTGCTTTTAAGGGTTGAAAAATTTTTTTAAAAAAAAAACTTTTTTAATTCTTCAACATTAAATCTTCAATACAAAAATGAAAAACGTTAATTAATGTTTGTTATCATGTTATTGTGATGTTTATTGTCCGCCTCGTGTATTTTTTAGCTCGTTGGGCAACTCGAAGGGTCAATAGAAATGTTTATTTAAACGTGATTTTTCACACAAAAAATCACATTTCAATCGCCTTGAATCGGCACTGATCATATTGCTTTAATGTAACAATTAATTCCTTAAAATTTACTGTAGGTACTTGGTGTTCCAATACACCATTAGATGCGGATAAGGGAAATCATATATTTTGGTAATAAATTAGTGTTTTGTGTGTATTCTTATGATATATTCAAATGTTAAAATATTGGACATACCTTTAATCTAGTTAAAAAACCAAAATAATTTTGTTTATAAACTAAGAAACACGTTGCGGCGGCGCGGAATTTGAACTTGGGTTTATTAAGTTGCAGTCTGCGACACAATCGGTCATCAGTTTTTTTACAAACATTATAATTTTTGTACTGAATCATTTTTTCTGGGTTAATATTATTTTAGTAGGTACCTATATTAGGTTTTTCCTTTTGACCAAGATCTGTATCTAAGGTAAAAAACGCATTTTGTATATTTCCTGTTAAACTTATTTTATTTTCCATCAATGTCATTTTTATCTACCTATAAAATTCAAAAGTTTATAAACCACGTTTACCTAACTGAATTTTCACGAAACAAATTAATGTTTACAAGATTCTACTATTTTATAATAATATTTTATGAAACTTGATGGTATAATGTTATTTAATAATTGTTTAGATTTGTGTAAAATAATTATAAAATCATAACAATTTTTACTGTGCAACAAAATTATCAATAACAAATTTTGTGGAATGATTTCTTACAGATACGCTAGAATTATTGATAAATATTTTGATAAAACTTTTTCTTCGAACTTAAATTTATACTAACCACAATTTATTAGATGATGGTGGATGACCTAGTATTAAAATTTTTCTTAAGCATTTCAAATTCAGAAATGTTTTCAGTTAAACATTTAATTCAACTCCTACTCCCTTACAATAACATTGTGAATATAAATTTTACGTCCAACCAATGAAGATCGTAATTGTGATTGTTTTGGTAAAGGTGTATCTAAACAACCCCTATTCCGTAATAACACGAAATCACCCCTAAAATAATAATAGGAGGTGGTCAGCCCTAAGACAGCTGTGAAAGGGAAGAAGCCAATAAGCGTTTCCGCTACCCCCTGAAATAGGGGTCGGTAGAACATAGACATAGATATAGACATCTTCATCCCCGAAATTTCTTCCCTTATTACATTCATATCTCAATCGGTTCAACCTGGGCATAGCAATCAAAATTGGAGCCAAACTTTCTGAACTGATAAAATGTGTCGTACATTTCAAAACCCCTCCAAGTCGTCAGATGAATATTTTCACAGAGAAAAATGGTATGCGTTATTCTTAATATTTTAAAAAATTGGGGTTTTTAAAAATAAACGGATTTACGGATAAAAAACTGTAAATATTAGTTTAACAGTTCTTAGCCGAATGATGACTTACTAAGCATCGTACAATTAATCGACCCCAAATTTTATCTTATCTTTGACAAGAATAAGACGCATTTTTTTTCAAATTTATTAACAAAACTATTAATATTATTTATTTATCTTATTTTATTGTTTTTACGCCCATAGGGCTTTTTACATAGACATTTTTAAATTATTACACAGTAGGTAGCTATTCATTTCCACCAGAGATGGCATCCAGACACTGTTCCCTAAAATGCATTAGATTTGTGTTGAAAACATCAATATTGTTAGTGTACTTATTAGCCAGTGCGTGCATTCTACGTATCGGTGAGTTAGCACTGTAATTGGTCGATGATTGGCTACAATAAAATAGTGCATTACTACGGGTAACTCGACCAGGCACTCGTATTCTAATTAAATTTGTTAGTTGACAACAATCAAACATAGATTTTAATACTTTGAACAGAAAGAGCAAATCATTTAATATTCTAATATGAGCGTCATTCAGAAAGAAGTACCCGTTTGCGCCGGTGCTGGCAAATAGAGTAGCCACCGGACAAGTGCTAACACGTTTAGTTGTATTTCAGCTGTCTGAGTGCAAAGTATTGACATTGTTGTTTCTGTAAGTGTTTATGATGTTTAGTAAAATAAAAAACGCCTCCAGTTGGGAATTTAAGTTGAAGTCAATTGTAGTTAAAAATATTTTAGCGCCTTCCTCACTAAAATGGCAGGATAGCATGTTCACGCATATTTTTATTATTTTTTAAGTAAAACAACTTATTATAATAAACATTTTCACATATAAACATTCTTACCTAAGTAATTTATTTCACTCGTTAACATAATAAAAATGTTAATTTCTCTTTTTCTATTGAATAAAGCAAGTTATGTTAGGCTGTAATTGTGTATAATGCGAACTCCGAATTTATTTTCGCACTCCATAATAAAGTTACGAAAGTTAGTTAAACAAACCGGCACCTAATTTTGTAAAATTAATGATTTCTACATTTTCCCCGACCCATACTTATAGTGAGCGAAAATAACTCTCTTCTAATATCTAGATTCGAATCTCACCGAGAACTTAAGGGGTAGGCCGCCTCCCTTAACGCGAGAGAAAGTGTAACTTTTAAGCGGATTACCCATCCCAAAGTTGTTTCATTTCCATATTAATTAGCGGGTTCCTTTTCCACACAAGTGCTACTTATTATTATTAGGTTTAATTGAATACGATTGAGCATCTCCACCTCCTTGCCTTCATTTCTCAAACCACCGAATTTCACCCCCTAAAACGGGAGGAGGTAGCGCTGTGGAAGGCAAATATCGGATAAGAAATACATCGTTATAGTTTTAACATTATTATTTTATTCAGTCACAAGAGATAACGTTTTATAATACGTGAATTAAAAAATTTTTTTACGATAAATACGATCAATCGTTCAAAGTTATTTTCATAACACTTTGAGAAACTGAAAAAAACGTTTTTTCCACTACATTTTATAATGTTTATTTTAACAAAAAAAAAAGATTGACGCATTGCTTATAATATTCTGAGGCAAAACTGGACTGCCTCGATAATCCAAATCACATCAAAAACTATCAGTATGAGCGGTTCCGTATAATTTTTTTTTCACCCTTTAATTATTCATCACCTACTTCTTAATATATCCAGAAAGCATTGTATTATTAAAAGAATATTTCTTAAATAATTTTGAAGAGAAAAAATGAAATTGTGCCTTTATTTATGATATTTTTTATCGGAATATTCTATTTGTTTATCTGGTATTAAATTTACATTCTAGAAATTTACTGTTTTCAAAATTGTCTAATAACACTTAAGTTATATAAATAGCAATCTTCCAATCTTCATTACATAAGGATTTTTTTATAAATAGATAGAGTTTCAAAGACAGTTAAAATACAGTTTAAACTAGTTTAACTATATGTGACGTCATGGATACTAACCCAATTAGCGTTGATCTTTGTTGATTATTAAATGCCTCTTTATCTAAGAATATACGACCTAATTAACCTTTTTGTGACATTATGCAAATAGTTGAATTGACATAATAACCCCCTTTTAATGCAAGACTGTAGACATTTTGTACAGTTTATGGAAGCCTAAAAATTGACCGTATTTTGTTTATATTACATAATACGAATAATTAAAGAAAAATTATTGGTTAATGTTTTTTTTCTGATAAAAAAATCCTTTAGGTATCTGGATTTGCAAAAATACAGATTATTTAATTTTAACAGAAAAATATTTCATATACGATACCTTGGACTGGCGCTGAAGCATAAGACTGATCATCTAGCCTTCATGTAACAAATTATCAAGATTCACTGCACTTGGTGTACCATTTCAGTGCCCTATGCACCATTGGGGTGCGGATAAGAGAAAGTAGTAGTTGTAGTAGTATATTTGCAGATGATATATAATGTTCAATGTATATATTCCGGTTTAATTTAATCGAAAAATAAATTATTAATCCTTTTTTTTTCAAAACTGATGTGGTCTAAAATTTTTTTTAATAAATTGTTTAATAAGGTAAGATAAACATACATAAGAATCCGTAACGAAGACAGCATGGAAAAAAATGATTGAATCGACTTTCAATTTTTTATACTTCAAATCAAGATTTCAAATGTAAATGAGTGTGAGATAAAAGTTCACTTATTTAATATACTACACTTTGACTTTATTTAGCTCGTATAAAAGGTTTTATTTCACTTATTTCATAGTATACAACTTAAACTAAATTTAACTTATATAATAATACAACAAGTTAGTGTTATTCAAACTTAGATTTAAGTTTATTATGTTACACTTAATAATTTATTTTTTCTAAATATATAAAAATGAAATATGATTTGTAGATTCTTAGCACAGACACAGCTTTTCAAATTCCAGTATGCGATATCGCTCACTTCATTTGGTACTTTGCGTCTGAATTCGTATGGCGTCAAAAGCAATGAATAGCGATATCGCATATCCAGAGCTTCAAAAGTTGTCTGTGTTAGGCCACCTGCTCCTGTAGTCTTCCAAAATTAGGTCCACATACCATAGTCAAACTAAACTGCAACGAATTGTTAGCTAAAGACGTCCAGGACGTCGGATACCTGATGCCTTGTAAAGTTGGCAAGCATTGTGTAAAGGCTCTCTCTTGTAAATTAGCTTCATTAAAACTTATAATATTAAAGTCATTGTTAATGTTAATAACGTTTTTATGTAGAGTAGAAAAACGCAGTCATTATATAGCACAGAATAGTAGAATACAATTGCTTGTTTTAATACTACTGCAGTAATAACATTACATTTAGTTTTGTGGAAAAATATGTTTTAAGGTAAACATTTTCTGCTTTTCTTTTACGGAACTTGGCATTCACCAAAGCTGGAGTAGGTAAAAAATACGTAATAAGTACTAATAATCACCGTAGCATAGTGGTAGCGCATTTGGCTACAGTGCACGAGGACGTGGGTTCGATTCCCGAAAGAGTCAAGATGAAATATATATTTACACGTGGTTTCGATTGAAATACACTGCACCGAGGTGTAATTCCTACCTGTTCAGTGCCGTATGCACCATTATAAAGGAATCAAGACATCATTGTAATCTTTTAAATAGATTTACACGCCTCAGTTTGCTATGCTATGATTACAAGCAATCTTGTCAGAAATGGCATGGTCAAGTACAACAAATGCTTGAAAGTGGTCATGCGAAAAGTCGGAATAATCGACGTGAAAGCGAAGGAAGTAAGGGAAGTGTGCCAGGACAGAGTGATGAGGCGTTCTATCCTGTATGTGATGCTTAGTTAGTTGAAAACATTTAGATTTTTTTTAAAGTATTGTTTTGAAAAAAGTAATAGCAAATAAACTAATAAACATTAGGGAAAACATATTAGTAAAACTAATTTGTTGGAAAGGGGATTTCTGTTGGATAATTCATACGTTTTTATATTCCTGGGATTTTCTGACGGTGGAAAGTTTTTTATTCTTGGATAATTTAATATTTCTGTGTACAGTATCTCACGTTACCAATTTTGGGCGTTGTATTTAGTTAACGTTTTTGTTCCTTTAATATTATATTTTCTTACAGTCTACGTGTCGAAATAACAATCTGTTTCAATAAAAATAATCCTACCTTCAAGTTTCATTATGAAGTGTCAATTTTAATAATTATGAAAAATACATTTGCATATTACATCCTACAACAATCTATTTTTTAAATTTATTTATAAAATACGGTAGGTTTCCTTCATTTCGGTTCATACGCTTCCTAGGGTTAATTTCATAATACCACTTATTATCAAATTCCACAGTCTAAAGACTCCAGCATTTAGGCCAATACGCGTTATGTGTGACGAGACGTCTAGTGATGACGTAGATGCCTGTTGATGACGTAGTGGATAGACTAGACAACTCAGACACTGTAGTATTTTTCAAGTATGGAATGTCACTTCTCTGAAATTCTTGTTCAAAGTTTTTATTCCACTAGGTGATAATTTTGTGTTTTTAAATGTAAGCATGCATAGTAAAATAGTAATAGCAACGATAATTAGGATAATATCATACTGTTCTTCTTCAATTCTTTATGTGCATCTATCATTAATCAAAATATATAAATAGTTATATTTTTACTTACCTCCGGTATCCAAGAACCCTCTAGAAGTGGCAGCAAGAAGCAGAACACAAAAAAGTTTGCAAAAACTTGCCCACATTTTGGAGTTCTATAGATTACTATGCAAATGGAACACACGTCTACTAACTTGTGTAAGTCACACCGCGTAATGTATTCGGAAACTTATATTCCGTAACGACCGTAACACTATTTCAACTCAACAACTCGAATCGAGATAGTTTTTGAATTATTCTGTCAAATATCTACTGGAAAAGGGGATATAAAAATTGGATAATGCCAAGGGTCTGCCATCTCTTATTGGGGATACTTTGTCAAAGTTTCAAATCAATCAAAGTAGGTAGTTTTATTATTTTATTATATTTAGTTAGTTAATGTTTATCTTAAAATTAATTCTAAATTCAAATTGTAAGTCACGATTTTTTAAAGTACAATGATAAACCTAATGATGAACTTTAAAAAATCTCATCAATAATTACACTAAACAAAAAGTTGAGGATTTCCTTACATTTTTTTTATTTGAAAGAAAATAAAATAATATAACAAAATTTTTTATGTAAAACGATGCAGTTATATTATATCTAAAATCTTTATTAATTCGCAATGTCCGACACTTAGAGCAAATAGATGCATTTAGGTAGAGATATAGTTATTATTTCTCAGGAGTTAAATGTCCTTATTGAAATTATTATATCATTTTTAACAACATTTTGAATATGTAGACAAATAACTGGATTATATGAATTACTGTAAACGCCTAGATAACCCACATTCGCTTCCAGAGTTTCTCTGTCTCTGTTGGGATATCAATAATATCTATTAAATCATTGTTTTTATTACGTTTGTTTTTGCCATTTACATTCAATTTTTACTTATACTTTTCGAACTAATCAAGTATTTGGGTAAAATTAAAAAGTCTTCGCTTAAAAACTCTCAGCTAAAAAACATTAATGTTTCTAAAATTGTACACATTATGAATTATATTTTAATAAACGCTTTAATATTTTATCAATACCAAGTTTCGTTAACCTTTTTAGATCAAATAGCATATTTCATTAACGTTCAAACTATCTTTATCTATTGTTATTCAAATTTCATTTAAATTCAGCCCCAAACTTATGGAGAACAATTGCAATTGAAGTCGGTAATACCATTCTTATGATATTAACTTCAGTAGAAATATGATCAAAGGCACACCGGAGTTCGTAACAGACTGCCTCGACCTTTCTAAAGTCTTTATTGGATTTTCTCAGACATTATTTAAACAATACGCAGGTACCTATCATTAAAATAATTCAGGTTTGAAAACGTAACAAAGATGTTTAAATTCTTCTTTCAATATCTGTGCATAATAAACATTGTTAAATATATTTTCCACTTGAAACCGAAACACGAGTTCTTTAATTTTTTTCTGAGTGGATTAAAAAAACCTTTTTATATGATACGTAAATTACGTTTATAACCATGATCATTATTTTAGTACAAAATTTTTTATGAAAAATGTATTTCGAATTCTTACAATATTATTTCAAGTGTTAAATGTTTTTTTGTTCAATCTTTCTAATCAAAGAAAAGAGTTTTTTATTTTTAAAGATAGGTGATCAAATATTTATTTTAATAAATACACCCACACGTATGACTCTCCAGCCGTGCCCTACGAGGCTATTTCCATTTATGTGTTTATTTTGAACTTTTTTACTTTACTCAAATTTAGACTATGTGATATATTTAATGAAATAAATTATTCCCCATAATTCTTTTGAAAACTACTTAAACTGTACTACTGTAAAAATATTACAATATTAATTAATTTTATAATTAAATATATTATGTTAAACAATACGCTTATCATAATTTGATTTCATCGTAATTTATACCACTTATTATTATTCATAACTAAGTATTCAAAGAATTAACGTACAATGAAAAATAAATGGCTTTATCGATATTATCTATTGTTATATAAATTAATAAATATGAAGAAAATTATTCATGTTAGCAAATATGTATTTAAATATTAAGTAAGACATTTTCAATCAACAAAGTAACCTTTTAATAACTAAATAACTCAGCAAACCGTAAACAAACTAAAAATGAAAGTTTAATCAGCCTAAAAACTTTCTAAAACTTATCAGCGCAGTAATTATAATTAATTTTTAATGAAGTTAAGTGGAATATTGTATTCAGCAAAAGTTGGATGGGATTAAGAATAAATCTGTTACGATTTGAGCGGTAAAATCGCGATGAATCGAGATTGGTGAAAGTATCGGCGTCGGGACGTCCATTCACGACGGCGTCGCGCGCGCTACTGAAAGCTTTCCCTAACAGGTTCTATTCTGCTAAAGAAAGGTGTTTCTCCCTACCCTTCACCCCCAGTGGCTTTTAATAAAGTGCCAACCACTTCAGTAACTTGAAATGAGGATCAGTAAGTCTTGGGGCCTTGGAGCAATTAGTAAAGTAACTAAAAGCTCTGGAAAACTGTTTGCTGTAAAGTCTTTGTTTAAGTATCGAATCTTGGAGCTTAATCGTTGCATTTGGATTTAATTGCAGTTTAGTAATCTGTGTGTATTTATTTTTTAGCATTTCTAACCGAATGGAACATTTTTAGAAATGAATTATGAATTCAGTATTATAAATAAAATATTGCTTTTTACTTTTTTGCATTTTTTATTAGCTTTTTGTATCCTTACTAAAATCACGCCATTTTCCCGAAGATGTAGGCAGAAAGAATTAGAACACCGCACCTCTTTACCTTTTCACACTTCTTTCGCTTCCTCCACATTCATACATCTTGTCATGTACGCAGGCCGATCATTCTGACCTTTCTAATGACCACTTTCAACATAATAATCATTTGTTAATGTACCCATTACAATATAATATATTAGAAGTCATAAGCAATTATTCAATTGAAAAAAGCATTTCTGCGTCTATTGCACTAAAGTCTTCACGCTTATTAGGTAAAAATAATGTTATAAAATACTATCCTCTTTTTATTCACCAAGAAATCTTTAAATTATAAGTAATTGATACTTAGGGTGAATTTAAGTTGGATACGTTATAACCAACAAAAACGTTTAAAAAAACGATGAAATAATAAAAATATTGTTAAATCTCTACTGATATTAAGCTGCCTCTTCCTTACGTCTACAGGATCCTGCCGGCGGCGGCGCCGTCCTGGTAGACCGTCGATGACCATCTTCCGGATGTACTCGGCGGAGCTGGTGGATGCGGGCCTGGGAGGAGGTGAGAGAGCTGGCTGGCGATAGCGATAGGGTCTCCTGGAGGGATCTAGGGATGTTTTATCAACACGTCAAAAAGTAGTAAGCATATTAAATTTCTTTTAAACATACTTTATTACATGGAAGTAAGGTGACCAGTAGCTTCAGTGCCAGTCCAAGGTGGATACGAATTTTTCTAAATGTGAAAATTTAAAGAAAAAAAAAATATTTTTTACCCCCACCGGAAATCGAACCCGCGAGCTACCGCTTCACCACGAGGCGGACGAAGATACCCATATTAACATATGATGAAAAATGTGTTCGTTTGTATATCTGTTTTGCAAAATTTCAAAATTCTGTATCATTATACGTTTGTATTCATATATTTACAGAATATAGAAATTAAATTCAATGTGCGTCATATTATTCACTACGTGTATTAAATTATTATTATATTACATTTTAATTGAAACAATAATTATACTCCTATTGTTGCTAAATATCACATACTAGCTCTGTGATCACCAAAGATAATAATACAGATTATGTTGGTAGGTTATATTATATTCGCAAACGAATTCGATAATATCTATACAGGATAGTCCACAAGGAAACACCCTGTTTATTCCAATCCGGAGTCCTCGAATCTACCACTAGACCACAACCCGAATATACGACTACAATTTAAAAAAATTAAAATGTAGGTAGTTAAAAACAAAGTTTTTTCATTTAAATAGCTAAAAATAAAAAACTACAAAGTGAGTGCTTCTAACATAAATTTCATATATATTAATATTATATCTATATTTTTTATTTAAGTTAATTTTGATATTTTAACTTAACCCATAGTATAGGAAAGCTTCTTTTTAATAATTATATAAATTTTTAAAATAAAATAAAAAATCACTTTGTTTTTTTATTCACTTTTTAATTGAGTTACTAACTAGTTTCAGTACCACCGTACCATCATCAGAGCTAATACAAAACTTGTGAATCTTGTGAAAAAGTGAATAAAAAAACAAAGTGATTTTTATTTTATTTTAAAAAGTTTACAATGATTTACAAAGTTAATGGTTATAATATAAATAAAATTATATAAATATTTAAGCTTATTTTTATTTCTTACGTTTATGATTTTCCTCCTCGTATCACAGTGGTAGCGCATTTGGCTACCATGCACGAGGTCGCGGGTTCGATTCCCGTAGGAGGTCAACATCAAATATTTATTTACATGTTATTTTCATATTAATATTTCTTGTGTGATCCTTGGACTGGTACTGAAGCGTAAGACTGATCATCTTAGATTCATGTACTAAAATGTTCAAGATACACTGCACTTAGTGTACCAATGCATCGCCCTATGCACTATTAGGTGCGATAAGGGAAAGTAGTAGTAGTAGTATGTTTATAATAATTTTATGTTAAAATTGTTGATTTTTGTTGTTTTTTATATTTTTAAATGATTCGGCATTAGGATATCATCTTTCTTAGGTTGTTTTGCCTAAATAAAAAAATGTAAAATATACCGCTATCCGTAAAAAAGTTAAATTCCTTATATTCTAATATTAAAAAAGTGTTCATTCCATTTTTTTTAATATGGGGTATATTTACTACTACTTTTCCCTATCCGCACCCAGTGATTGCATAGGGCACTGCGTTTTTAAACCAAGTGCAGTGAATTTGAACTTGTATGACATAAATAATTAAGGTGTATGGTTGTATATATATTTTTAATTAATTAATAAGATACGTTCATAATATGTAGGTATAACAAATTTACAAGCATTGATATGAAAGAAAAAATGTCTGGACTCTTAAACTGTCCACTCAATCGCCCTGGAAAGCTATCAATATCCGGGGCTGTGGTTATCGGATCTGTTATATCGCACCACCCTCTACGTTGATGATATCACATGCCTTTGTATTAATTGATCTTGTTGAATCCGATTCCTTTGGTGACTACTGAATAACGATTACCTTATTCTACCCCTATTAACAAAGCCTGTATTATTTCCCCGGCAAACAAACCTTGATGACGTTAATCTTTGACGGGATGCCATCTTGTTTCAACCCCTTATGGACAGAGAGACGACCTGTTATCGACATGGTAGGGTGAATATATATTCCCAGAGACCCGCATTAAAAGCCTCCAAGGCTCTATTGTCGCGACAAAGAAGAGGCATTGTTTCCACAATACGTCTTTAATTCACATCCCAGAGAAAGGGGTGCCAGGGGTACAAAGGTAGGGTGGAGTGGAATAAATTATCAAAGCACCTGTAATAGTATACTTAGTCCTGTGTACTCATACAATATAATGTATATGGGGGGTGTTTTCAGGATCGGTTCATTCTTAATTTCAGTCCTGAAAAAATAACACAATTTTCACATCTTTGTGTCCTCTGCTTTTTTTATTTATTTTTACGCTCTTATTCAAAATACAGGCATGGAGCCTTTATTGTTTTTAAAACAATAGGTGGTGTGCAGGTTGTTTTTTCATACTAAAAAAATATTTTAAATCAAAAATCTCTCGTCAATTTGAAAAACGAGCCTGAAGCTCTTCGCTAAATTGACTCCAATTAGCTATAAATTACATTGAAATAAAATTTTAAAAAATAAACTCGGAAACAGAAACCGTGACCTCAATGCATGGTAGCTTAAGTTCCTTATCAGCATCAACGCTCCATGGGGCACTTCATTGGCACACTAACTACAGTGTTTTTACCATATTATTTCACAAATACGACGCGTCGTATGATTACTCTGCTGTTTCTCTGTGTCAATCCAAGGTACTATACGTATTGTAAAATTTCACATTTTGTACAATCCAGCAAAGATTTAAAGATCTTTAAGTTTTTTTATTATTTTAGTTTTTAACAGCAGTTTCGAAAACTGGGCCGAATTGGCTGAAGAAGCCAGGGGGTGGTTTCACCCTCGCGGTTACTTATTTATCTGCATCACTTGTACTTGGGGATGAAATATGCGCAAGGTACACTAGAAATGGTAATGTCGACTTTGACTCCAAATAGAATGCGAGAAATTTGTGATTTTCATTATGGGATTTTTACTTCACTCGGGAAATTAAACAGAGGATTTGCATGTTAACAACTCTTAATAAAATGCAACTCTGCCGTGATTTGAGTCTAGTATCACTTGAATTTTTATGCAGCTCTTTCATGTCAAATGGTAGTATATTTCAAGTGGATTTATCTTTTTATTTTTTATATTTACAATCTGATTTTTAACATAAATTACGTAGTTTGACAACCGATTGATAATTTTAACTTTTAATTTTATAATATTTTTAACTTGGCGCTCTTTAATTTGAAAATTATTCTCAAAACAAAAAAAACACATCATTGGTACTGTGGCCTCATTAAAACTATGGCCATACTAATCTTTTTTACATTTCTACTACCAAACTGATTTTTTTTTCAAAAACTTGTTTTCTTCACATCAAAAGAAAAACAGTTCATAAAAATAAAAAATATTGCCATATAAAGTAGGAGCTCACTAGCTACTTACCCTAAGATAAACGTCAGAATCCGTATGTTTCACACATATGTACATAGATAATAGATATAGATTTACGGTGATAATGAAATAATATTTATTAACATAAATTTTATCCCTGTTTTTAGTTAGCAAACTTTTCCAAAAGTTCCCCTGTTCTGCACAAGAAATGCAAAAATAACTTCAAATTTAAAGTCTTGTATTTATATTGAAGCTTATTACTCAAGAAAATTCAACCGTAGTAGTATCCACTGAAGACATAACATGAACGATGAACTTTGAAGTTTGTTCTACTTTTTGAAGTCAATCTGCATACATACACGAGATTATGGTTCCCAGTTCCAAAAGACAAAACCAAACACAATCTGATTATTTCTTGGCGGTTCAGGACTTACGTAATTATTAATTATTATCGTTTGGGGTTTAACCGGAGACTGTACCGAGGATTAGTGGAATACTGAAGTTTGGAAGACTTATGCTTGATTTGTTCGCCTTCGAAGTTTTAGAGCCGTAGGTATCTATGTGAATATTAAAAACTTTGATAACTTAAAATACATTTTTTTAAATGTATATTCGTTTAAACAACATTTTGAGTGTGTCCAAATACTTGTAGACAAAAACTGGATTTCACCCATTACGGGCTAATAATTACAATTTGACATCTCAACAGAGACGAGAAGTTTGGAAGGGAATATGGATACGTAGGCGTTTACAGGGCTTAGGACCTGTCATTGGCTGGGTTAAGTGGCCACTTGATGTATTACAACATTCCCCATAATGCTTTAGCAAATTTTCTCAATGGATGACAGAGAGTGTTCACATGTCAAACGTCGCGCCATTTTTACTGTATGTTGGCAGATATGGATTTCAAATACTAGGTGAAATGGGGAATGCTGGTAATACATCAAGTGGCCACTTAACCCAGCCAATGACAGGTCATAAGCCCTGTAAACGCCTAAGTATCCATATTCCCTTCCAAACTTCTCGTCTCTGTTGAGATGTCAAATTGTATATTCGTTTATTTATCGTATGTTTACTAAGGTTGGGTCAAGGATCTTTAAAACATGGGTTGGATTGTATGATCGTTTTTTAAAGTTAGTAATCTCTAGCAACAGTTAATAATTTGGAAAATAGCTATTTCTGCGTGAATCAAAAATGCCATAATTTTTAGTGTGCTTTTTTTTTCTATTAACTATTAGGTACTAACAATTAAATAAACTGGCAGAAGCTTACTGTCCAATTTTCTACTGTCATTTTATTTTTAAAATATTGTTAAACTACTACTACTTTCCCTTATCGAAAGCAAACTAAGGGGGGATAACGAGCCCACCGTCCACCCACAGCTGTTATAGAGTCCTAGGAACTCTCTTTCAGCTGCACATAGAGGAAAAATATTCTCCTATTTAATCTACTCTATGCAGTTTGGTAAGGAGGCGGAGGATATATTTGCATATCATCCCCCCCTCTCTAAAGTCACCCCCCTCAGTATCTTCGTTTATTTATTGAAAGCAAGGTATATAAAATGCACTAGAAAGTCGTAGAATGCTCGATCTAGTTAGTCCCCAGAAAGTTCTAATGAATCTCTCACTCTTTATAACGCGCCGTTACTGTGCTAGCGGGCTAGTAACCTCGGACCTTTAAAATAAAACTTTAAAAAACATTACAATATATAAAGGGTACTTGTACTGTCTATTTATGATGTAAATAAAGATATTGCTATGTCGGGCGCTCATGAGCGGTACGACACAGAAAAATATAAAAACTTTTTAAAATTTAAATGGGGTCGTACGTACTCAAGAAGATATCGATTGAAAACTAATTTACATAACAGTCAAACTACCATCCGACAAATAGTCAATCAATAGATCAGCGTCATAACCTCACACGTTTCCAGAATACGTTCCCACCTAAGTGAAGCTCAAGTGTTGTGTGATTGCGGACTGTTGTGAATGTGTGACTCTTTGTACGAGAGTAATCCCTCACTAAGCTGCCGGGGAATTACAGTGTGTGACAAAATTGTGCGACAACTCCAGATTTAATTTGACATTATTTTTGTACGTACGTTTGATTAATTTCTATTTTTTTATCTTTATTATTAATTTTTTCACAACAACGAAGGTAAGCATAAATTTAATTTCCGAAATTCCCGGGGCTAAGATTTCGATGAGATTCCAAGTGGAAATTTTTTGATGACGTCATCGTGAGCTTTTCTTAAATTCATACTAGCACATTTTTTGACGTGACAACGTCTAATAAATCGATAAACGCCGGTTGCACACACGAAAAAGCATTACTCATTGTCACGTTCCGCCTGAGCCGAGTGTGCAAGCGAGAGCGTGGAACAAGCGATAGAGAGGCACGATCGGCCTAAAGCGTTCGGTTTGTGACGCATCTATCTCTCTTCCACTCCATCGACCGATGCGTCCGAGTAGAAGGGAGACAGCAACAGCACACAAGCTACAAAGTGAAAGTGAAATTAACGAGTGCAAAAAAATGATAATTTATGGGAAAAAAAAAATTTTTCAACTAACTCCTGCTTTGTATTATACAAAATAATGATAATTCAGTAATAATAATTCAATTCAATTCATAAAAGTATGCTATTTTCCTTAAATGTTTTCATTATGACGTTATCACGTAAAATTATCGTCCGTAAACCGACTTTACAGGCAACCAAAAGTTTTTTAATATACCTGAACATTATGTAGGTACATAAAAAATGTTTTGCCTTTTGTAAAATCAATAAGGTACTTAAGAGTATGCCTAACAGGCTCATTCGTAAAATAAGCTGAATATAACTTGATCGCTACCAACAAGCAAGCCACAAAAGGTGGCTTGGTAGGATCTTAAATATCAATTTTATTTTTTATAAATAAATCAAATGTTCTCAGTAATGAACTGAAGCAGATAATACACCGTAAAGTGTTGAAGCAGTTGTGTGTCAGTTCCCATCCCTTATCCCGGTTCCCGGCAGCCATGTTGTCGAACTGCGGTGGAATAGTTGGACGGAATCACAATATTGTTGGGAGCCAAATCATCCGCAGGCGGCCTTCAGGCTCAATGGAAACTGAGAGATGCAGCTGCCAATACTAGACTTAATACATTTTATACACTACCGCTCATAACATTTGGGACTCTATGGCCCATTAGAGAACCACTGTGCGGTGCTCCGTCATCTTCCGTTCGATCACTAAAAGACCGCAAAGTGCAGAAAAACAAATTTATCTACGAGCAAAAAATGCGAAATGTCAAAAACTTGAACGAATTCATTTTTAAACAACATTTTTTGAAATGAATACAAATACTTGTAGACAAATTACTGGATTATACCCATGCTGGGCTGATATCTCTGTCTCTGTTGGGATATTAATAATATCTGATTACTGGATTATACCCATGCTGGGCTGATATCAAATATTATTGATATCCCATACAGAGACAGAGATATCAGCCCAGCATGTTTATAATCCAGTAATTTTGTCTACAAGTACTTGTATTCATTTCAAAAAATGTTGTTTAAAAAGATTTACTGGTTAAAAATATAAAGCAAATAAAAAATTGGAGAGACATTTTCAGGGCGTCTTCTAAGTAATAAAGCCCGTTGGGGCCTTACCTACATCTAAATAAAAAATTTGATTGCCCAAAAAAAAATGCTTTGCAATCTTCTCAACAGATGACACCAGCATAGAAAACAATTCTGTAAAGCTGAATTGACGAAGACGAATTTCTAATATACAGGTTATGTTATAGTCCATTAACAAAAAAAACCCTGAATTCAGTATACGTTAATAGAACCCATTTCAAATAAAAATAACATGACTCTTTTTATTTTTACGATTTTTATTATTTTTATTCCTATATTTTTTAACAAATTACCGTACATCCTATTCACAGCTGTTGTTCAAGCGCGCACAATAAGGGGTAAGTGAGACGGGGAAGTGAGCGCCGGGGGCGTGCGCACGCCGCTCGCGTTAGTACCGGGCGGACGGTGACCAAGTCTTTACTATTTCTGAGGAATTATTTGGGTGCACTTTTCTTTTTTTTTTATTGAGAAAGGACATGTTTTTTTATTGAAATTGGTTCTATTAACGATACTGATTCAGGTTTTTTTTTGTTAACTGACTAAAAAATAGAACACTGTATATAGTAGATCCAAAAAATTTTGTCATATATGGTTATCCAGATGATGGGCGGAATGGGGTGGAAATGTTGTAGTACGTCACGTGGCTACTTAACCCAGCCAAATGACAGGGTCATAAGCCCTGTAACGCTAGATTATACCCACATTCGTTGTCCAGAGTTTTTCTGTCTCTGTTTGGATATCAATAATATCTGAATTACTTTTTCTTCGTTGGACCAGCTAACAGTTCGTTAACTCCAACAAAAATATTGAAGTCTTCACAGCTTCCAAAGGAAAAAAACTCACATTTTTTGCTCATAGACAAAATTTTGGTATTTGCAGTGTTTTTTTAGAGATCGGGCGGCAGATCTGGATGTAAATCCCGACACAACTCACGAAGTCTGAGAATGCTTTATGGCGATGCGCTAAATTTTTCAAGAAAACTTGGAATTTTCATGACGTCACCCTCGCAAAAATACAGGTCGCACCTACATCTGGCACCGCTCCCTCCAAAAACCCACTAGCTTTAGTGTTTTGAAAAGGATATTACGAAGCATTTAGTGGTTTGACTTCATGACCAACGGCGATTTTTGGAAACAGACGGAGCAGCAATTTCAAATACCTGGGAGTCGTGAAAGCGCCGCGGTGTGGGTCATGTACTGCTGGATGCATCGGGGAGAGCCTCAACTCGAACTGCATCTTCTTTACTTCGGTCCTGTAGACCGTCTGATGACAACCTTTCGGATGAACTCGCCTGGATATGATGGAGCGAGATTGACGGTGGGGAGGACAAAAATGTTGGTCGCCTGGAGGGATTTAGTGATGTCCACATGGTCCCACATAGGGAACCGAACATGGCGAAATGAGGAGAGGGCTCGTAAAAAACATGTCACCGGTATTAACTTATTATCTGTTTTTCTAATGTTCTGTTATTTTTCCTGTATATTATCGTTTATTTTTTGCAGAAAATTATTATCAAAATGTTTGTAGAGCATACTCCACCACGTGAACTCGCGGCCGCTTCCCCATTCAAAACAAATTCCTCGAATTTTCTCCCTGGAATTTTTACAATAGAGCAATAATTATTTCACTCATTTTAGATATTGACCAGATGCGTGTTTGTATCGTTCTTATTTTTTTATAATTCATATATCTCCTTTTACAAATAAATTTCACAAAAATTAAGACGATACAAACAACGCATTACTGGTCGATATCTAAAAATGTTGTGAAAAAATCATTGCTCTAATGTTTAATTTCCAGGGAGAAAATCGAGGAATACGTTTGTTATGGGATAGCGGCCGCCAGTCATTCGGTGCGAGTATGCTCTTAAGATGGATAAAGAAAAAATAATAACATAAATTGTGGTTTAAAATAAAAATGCTTTTATTTTAATTGATTAAAATGAATGACTGCAGAGAGTGCTTATACTGCTTGTGACCTTTAAAAATTACTGCTTATGAACTTATGACATATTTAAAAATATATTATTCAGTAACATTTTCTGATGTTATGTCCTCATGATGTTTCCCCGACTTTTCACCGCCTTTACAAACACTGGGTAAACTGAACATAATTTGTTAATCCGCTACATTACTAGATTATACCATAAGTCACTGTAGACTCGACTTGCCTAAAAACTATAAAATTATGCCGACCATCTTGCAATCAAAACTGCTCTTCTTCCAATAATTTGAGATGAGAAGATGAGACAGGGGTAAAGATGCAACACCGCCACTGTACACACGACATTTTATCACAATGGAGAAATGTACTATATTTTTTAATTCCGTAATTTTTTTAATGCGAAATCATGGTGTTAGGGCCCCCAATTGGTGAGAAGACGGCCCTGCTTATACACAATAGAGTTTTTTGAAATTAACTATTAGTTTATAAAATATTATTTTTACTTTATTCATCTCGATTTAAGCGATGATTTTTAACGTTGTTTATTTAACAAATCAAGGGAAAGATAGAATATATCACAATAATTGTGGTTTATATTATTAGTCCTTATTACTTTGTGCATTAATCAATTCACTTGAGCAATAAAATAATAACCGTTCTATCCCAGGGATATCTAACATGGTTTTCCTTCTGATCACCGGTACGCTTCTCCTATCTACTAAGGCCGACTAAGCTCTAATCGATTCAGATACATATTTATTTTATCATTCCATATGCACGCGTTACACTTGTACCCTATACGAGTAATTAAGGAAAAAATCAAGATTAAGAAAGTACACGTATAACATACAATATCAAAAAATAAAGAAAAATATAACAAAGAAGATATACGTTATACGGATAATAAAAGAATTACTAAAAACAAAATATAATACAAAACAAAAAAATGGGATTTTAAAAAAAATTGTTAATAATAATTAGTAAGTAAGGATATAGTACATTAATTTTTATGCATCGGGTACGACAAGAAGCAAGCAATGCACCCCTAAACTTGACAACGGGGGGAAAAGACGGAGCCCAAAGTACAAAAAAATACTTAAAATGGACATGGAAAAGTCGGAAATAATGGGCGTAGTGCATGAGAAGATGAAAATGTACGAGTGGTATGGCGTTAAACCCTCTCTGCCTACCATTACGGGGAAATGGCGTGATGGTTATTATTTAGTTTTTTTAGTTCACTTCTCGCCAAAAAAATTAAATGCAAAAAAAAAAATATACCCAAGTAGGTTCTAAATGTTTAAAAACCAAACCCAAAAAATGTATTACATACGAAATTGGGTTTCTATTTTTCATCTTTTAGTAATGGGTGCATCTGTAAAAGCTTAGAATAATTCGTCAAGATTGTTTTGAATTTCTCTAATTCGAATTCTGCTATGGTATATTGTAGAATTCATTAGAAAACCCAAACCCAAAAGAGACGGTGGGATTTCGGAGTGGTTTGAGGGGCCACTTTTCCCAGTTTCAACCCCCCCAGTACGACTGCTTTTAGGATGTTCTGGGGGCGTATTCCCGAATAAATTCCGGAAACGGAAAAATTTTATGACACGCCCTTTTCCCTTTTGGATCGGAAAATTGTTATGAATTGTGTTTTTTGTTACCTGTTGGTCCCAAATTTGGGAGGGTAAAAGTTGGCGGCCCAAATGGGGTAGGGTTTTATGTGGGTGCACAGAAGGAAAAAAGTAAAACAGGTACTTACGTTTGCAAACAATGTTTTATTACAAAAAAAAATCTATGAAGAAAACATTTGTAAATAATGATTCTAAAACTAAATTGGGCAAATAAAACGTGTTGAAAACTAAGTTGGGGGAATTCTGCCCCCAAAATTTTCGGTGCGTGAGAAGGGAGTCCGAAGTTTCTGTCGCCATTTTGGGCGAATTCTTCGTTTACGTGGGGGTCGGAACTGTCATGTGACGCTTTGTCCCCCGCCAATTATTTTTTTATATCGCACAAGGGTTTTTCCCGTTCAAAACCATGTACCAGTGGGCTAAAGCACAGTAACTAGAGAGTTAAAAACGTGCAAATCACAATGACAACCTTTAAATCCGCGTGTGAGCACTTGACGTCTGAGCCGGGGGGAGCCGATTACGCTATATCGGGGCCTTACTCAAACGAAAATATCGCCTTGTCGGTTTTTTATTATGTCAAATGCTTTTCTCAATTTTTGGTTGCAAAAACCGTTTAATTTATAAAAAAGTTGAATGAAGATTTGGGGAAATAAGTATATGGGAAAAGGCTGGGACTATATGCGCTTTTAAATAATCCGCGATAACTTTTCCCCGGGGAAAACGAAAACATCCTTGGGTGAATCGTTATCCCCCGTTTTTCCGGTGGGTTGATCTGTGTCGGAAAACAGTGTAAAAATAAACTTTTTTGACGAGTTTATCCAAAATTTTTTGGGGGATGCTAGCCCTTGAAAGTTCTTTTTACCTAGAATTAAAAAAAAAGGGCGAAAAATTTTTTAAAATTTTTGACATGATAAGAAAAAGTTACAAAGCGTAGCTA
>JAGVSP010003426.1:0-47116 GCA_022494985.1 Micrasema minimum | reverse complement strand
TGATTGAAGAAATAATTAAATTGACTTATTTTTCTCACTCAATTTTTTCAACTATTAGGTACTAACCCTTATTGTATTATCCCAACTTCCGCTAACAAACGTGAAAGGTTCTTCACTACTCCAACTCAGAGAAGAAACTTTGCTGACGTGAAACAGTTCAAGATCTTTCGGCTCTGGCAAAATATGGGTTTCCAAGTTAAATACACAGACCATCTGAAAGAAAAATAAAAATTTCAGAGTTATAATGTGGTTTGAATGAAATAACCATGAACCTAAATCGAGTTAACTAAGAAAAAGGCTTTTAGTACATATATATAAAATATCCGGCCTCTTTCAACCCCGTTTTTTAAAAACCTAATTAAATTATTCAAGGCGATGTCTTCAGTAGATGGCGAAACCACTTCATAAACCCAATTATAATAATATACATTTATGTTTCTATTATAAAGCGGAATATTTGCTGTAGAAACAACATGAATTTCCTGGAAAATTACATGTATTTTATCTGCGTTACTCGGAATTTCCCTTCAAACCTCCTGAGAATGATGAGTGATTGACGTTTCATCAGCATGGAGGTGAACGAGTTGATGGATATTTAATGAACATTTTGTATGTAAATTGATATGTGGATTCAGATACCTTTTTGGTCTCCACATTGTACACTCTTATTCGTTTGGAATTGCCTCCCACAGCAAGCATCTCCCCGTCAGGGGAAAACTCAATCGAGTCTATGTCATAATTTTCTGGAAAATATTATTTTTGATTAAACTCTTCAGCTATCTTCTGTTTGATGATAATTAATTAAATTTAGTAGGTGGGAGAGTAGTAGCATAAGTTTCTGCAGTGTTTTATACAACTTATAGATATTATTGATATCCAAACAGAGACAGAGGAACTCTGGAAACGAATGTGGATTATCTAGGCGTTTACAGGGCTTATTACTTGTCACTGGGTTAAGTGGCCACTTGATGTATTACAACTTTCCCCATTCCGCCTATCATCTGATAACCATACATGACCAAATTCGGAAGATCTATAAGTATGAATAATCATGGAATGTTTCACATTTGACGACTGAAATGAATACGGCGCTATCTACATAATTTACGAATACATTTTTTAAAAATATATTAGTTAGCAACATTTATTGTCAACTGTCAGCCGGCGAAGGCGTTTCGTCTGGCTGGGCCATAGTCATAGAACTAAGTATAGTAATATCTCCTGAAAGCCATAACCATTCCCGCCTATTTTACAAGGCATTAGGCTCCCGGCATCTTGGACGTTCATTGTAGACAACCCGTTGGCAACGTACGTCAGAACTACACGACGTAGACCTAAATTGGGAAGATGCGTAGAGACTTGCAACCGATGTCTTAGCTTGGAGGCAGTGTGTGGAATCCTATATGCTCCACATAGGGAATGTCTGGTTCCTCTTCTGATAGCACCAGACGCAAACCAAATAATACCATAGCCATAACTTTTCAGTAGTTGGGTTAGGGATAGGTTAGGTTAGGTTAGGTTTAAAAATGAGTTTAATCACCTTGCAGAAAAATGGCATCTGGTTCCTCTTCTGATGGCATCAGATGCATGGACCGAATAATACCCTTCTCCTCCGACACCATAGCCAATTCTTCAGTTGTTGGGTGGAACCGGGCGCACGTGGCCGGCACAAAGTTGTTTTGGAAGCTGCGGATCACCTCCCCGCGCACCCCATCGCGAAACTAGTGGAATACAACTAAATTATTTCAGTCAATCTTCAGCAGCAACGGAAATAGCTGCCATTTTAGATATCAATGGGATAGAAAGTTGATCAACGGTGGCGTGATGGCTGCCAAGCTAGTACCACCTAACCTAGATGACTTAAGAATAATTCAACTCTGCTAACATTTTACGAATCGTAGTTTTCACAAAACCCTTTTTGAACAGCCTTTAACTGTAGAATTACTAAATGAAAAACTTACTTCAATAAGGCCTGTAGTGTGTGTCGTAATAATATACGCCCCACTCGGAGATAAATCAATGCTCAGAACTGCGCCATACCTCTCAGGATATTTTTTGTGGGTCAACGCTTGCTTCGTTATGGAGATCAAATAATTTTCATAATGTTTTGCAATACACTTTTCTAATCTCCTATCACTTTACGACTCTTGACATCAATAAATGACTCAGGTGCTTTTACTTCTACTTCTACTTCTTCTTCTGCTTCGACTTCGACTTCGGCTTCGGTCATTTTTAAATTTTATTTTCAACAAACTGTCAACTAGTGAAATGACTTCAACTCTCAAAATATCTAAAATGTCAAATCAGTTTGAGGTAATATATTACCAATTCTTCTTTTAAAAAATTTCCAAGGGTAGGTACCTACTTTAAAAATAGAAGGTAGGCCCTACCTTCATTAACAATCAAAATAAGTGACCTGCTTACCTACACGAAGAAGTCTAAGGTGGCCTTATGAAAATTCATACCAACCCAGCTGATGACAGGTCTTAAGCCCTGGAAATGCCTAGATAATCTATATTCGTTTCCAGAGCTTCGGAGAAACGGTTTGATGGTTAGTTAGTTAGTTATAGTTAGTAAATTTTCCATTTCCGTTGTGAGGTTGTTTATTTTTAAATTTTTAAAAAATTATAGAGATATCAACCTCTTTTATACCTACCAAATTTTATTTTAGATCCTGCAGCTAATCCTGTTGGCCAATGAGCCTTAATATTTTTTCATTTTGCCACCAAAACACAAGATTAAAAAAAATTTGTAATTTACAAAACGCAATATAACTATATCACAGTTTGTTTAATTTTTGTAAAAAAAACACGTAAGTAACCAAACTTGTTTCAGTCAGAGAAAAGTTAGTGTATTATTCATTGAAAAAATGTTCAAATCAATACGCGTTGTGTCATCTATGTTTGAAACAATAAAACGCAACCAAGAAAGAACTACCAGCCGTTATGAAACTCGTTTTTCGTTTATTTAATAGATGTCTCTAAATGAATAACTTTAATTCGTAAGCTAGTGTAGGTGCTTAGCCTACTTAGGTATAAGGTATAGGTATTAAAAAAAAGACATTATTTTTTCAAAGGACATTACGAAGATAATTTTTGGTGAAATTTTGTATGAGATCTTATCTCATAAAAAATAATTAAAGAGTATATGCACCAAAATATTTATGAAAATATAAAATAATCTTATTGTAATGGGAATACAATTTATTAATTTTCTCAAGTTTCAATGAAATCAATAACTCTCCGTGCAAGTACCTGAAAAGTTTTGTTTTCATTTTATTGAAGTGGCAACGATCAAAACTGACATCCTGGCAACCCAGCCGCCGCCATTCCGATTCCGTGTTTCTTTTCTGTGTTGCGGGTGGATACCTTTTACGAAATCGATTAGAAGTTTAGAATTTGATTGGGGATAAATAACTAAATCTCTTAGGTAAGATTAATCGCGCTAGTTTTCGTAGTTTTCATTTATCTCTGTGCCTGGATTCCTTATCTCTCACACGACGGGTGTGGTGTTCATGGACGCATACGAGACTGTCATGGATGCTGTTTTGTTGTGAAAACACGATTATGTGTTTATAATTCCGTTGTTTGATCAGTATAAAATAAAATTGAAGTTGTGTAATTAGTGGAGAATCTTATATTGTGGATTATTAGGTATATTAAAGCACCTGTTGAGATATAAGTGGATGCACTTGATTTTCGGTCTGTGCAACTATGCAGCGTTGCCAGTTTTACAAGTAAACTTTTTGTGTTTTACCAGATTACCAGTGTTTTCTTTATTTTTGTATTCAGGTGCTGTGTTCAGCTTCCTAGCAGCCATGAGTTATCAGCTGCCCCCTTCTCAAAATAGGACAAGTGAGTACAATATAATGAGTTTCATCTCTTGTATATCAGCTCCACGCATACCAAGCCTACTTTTTATACAATGAGTCATTATGAGGTAAAAATCGCCGTACAGTTCCTGGAATTTAGTTAAACATTCCAATTTGTAACATCTCATGATTATAAGTACAATTTATTTACCATAAACCAAAAAGCAGTCCTAAATAGTAATGGTAAATCTTTACTTCTGCAGTGAGAAACTACTCTTTATAGTATTCTAGTAATAATATAGTATTCTTTCCCTATTATTGCAAGATTGAATTTATGCAAAGCCGTGTTATTTTCATTGGTATTGAGAAAATTTCAGTAATGAGAAGTTAAATTATAAAAACCATGAATCTATTTGTGGCATTCATTGACTTTGCAAAAGCATTTGACCCTGTCATGATAACTTGAACCACTCCATGGAAACCATCAACCACCTTAAAGATCAATAAAGACACTTTTACTTGATTGAAAAACAGGAAGTCATCTGTGAAAATTAATAATATTGTTGGTTCAGATATATCCATGAAGGATGCAGTGGCCCAAGAATCGGTTCTTGGGCCGATTCAGTATCTTATAAACGTCAACGCGTTGTCTGAGGTTGTGGAGTACTCAGAATTATTTTATAGTTATTGCATGCTTCACGATTATGTATATGTGGTTGCAATAGGCGGTATGTCAATTTTACCTTTATGACCTGTTGGTGATGATCGCTGTCTGGCATATTGCAGTGAGGAAAGGTTATTTCTCATTAGCCTAATGACATACAACCCATTTTACTCTGTGTGGCTGGCCAAGTTGGTCACAGTGGTGAAATAAGCCTAAAACTTTTTGTTTATTATTACGACCTAATGCTGTTACCTGTTGATATTACACTTTGTATAGTTCTCATAATGCTATTCTAGTGATATCACATACCGTTATTAATTAAACATAGAGTAACAAAACTCATACAACCCGAAAACTGGTGAATCTACATCATATTTGGAGTCGAATGCGTATAACTTTTGAATCTAGGTTGAAATTATTTTTTTTCTTTTCATAAAAGCTTTCAGAAGTACTGCCTAGATTAAGTAAAATTGCATGAATTCTTATTATTTTTTTATTATTTTGTGTTCTTTATGAATAGTATTAATTTGTTTTCTAAATAAAATAAAAATCACTGTTTTTTTATTCACTTTTTATGTGATTTTTATTTTATTTAAAAAAGTTTACAATGATTTACAAAGTTAATAGTGATAATATAAAATAACGTTAGTATTAATTTGACTAAATAAATGATATTTGATAACAATATGCAAAAAAATTTTGAAAAAAAAATCAACGTAATAAATTTTCTCAAAAACTATGGGTCAATTTGTAGATTCATTAGTTTCCCGCTTGTATGTGGAGTTTTGTTACACAGTGTACATATTTATTTTGTTTTCAGTGTGTCCCACAACAATTACCCGGGGCCCGAGGTTCCGATGGCTGGCAGCAAGGACCAGCAGACGCTGCTGTGGCAGCAGGGCTCCTACCTGGCAGACTCGGGCATCAACTCCGGGGCGGCCACCCAGGTGCCCTCGCTGTCGGGGAAGGAGGACGACGACATGGAGGGCGACCAGCTCATGTTCGACCTGGACCAAGGCTTCACCCAGGGGTTTACCCAGGATCAGGTCGATGGTGAGGATACTTGCATTATCTCAGAACTTGTACATAACATCTGGATTGGACTTTATTGAATGGAAATTTAAATAAAGGTAAATCTGGGTCGCGCAATCCTAATATTTTTAATTTAGATTTTTTTAAATGATAAAAATACATTTATGTAGTAGTCAAAACACTTTCTGCCTTTTTATAAATGAATTTAACGTGAATTTATTATTATGCAGTGCCAACTGTGAACCTACACTTAACTGTGGCATGCTTATCACTAACTCGACTAATAGAAATAAAAAAAATAATCAACTGTCAAGTACACTATATGGGTAAGCACTAAATACAAATCATGTGTAAATATT
The DNA here is from genome assembly GCA_022494985.1 of Micrasema minimum. NCBI lineage: Eukaryota > Metazoa > Arthropoda > Insecta > Trichoptera > Brachycentridae > Micrasema > Micrasema minimum. The sequence continues at coordinate 41,250 of JAGVSP010003426.1, read as the reverse complement.
TAAAGCAAAATTTTTCAATACATCTTATAACTGTGAACCTACAATAGACTCATAAATTTAGGCAGTACATATAGGCAGCATTTGTTTTATTTTGCATTAAATAATTACATTTCCAACATAATTAATATACACAATACTTATCTTAATTTTTGTGATGTCTCTAGACATGAACCAGCAGCTGTCGCAGACCCGCTCCCAGCGCGTGCGAGCCGCCATGTTCCCCGAGACGCTGGAGGAGGGAATAGAGATCCCCTCCACGCAGTTTGATCCGGCTCAGCCCACCGCCGTACAGCGCCTGGCGGAACCCAGCCAGATGCTTAAACACGCCGTGGTCAATCTGATCAACTATCAAGACGATGCCGATCTAGCTACACGGTAAGTGAATAGTTTCGTGAAAAGAAATATCTTGGAAAAGATTAATTAGCACATAATTTAAGAGTACCACGCGTTGAAATTTCTCAAGTTTTATTTGGTCATAGCTAAAAAAGTAGCAACTTTTAAGTGATTTTAAAAAATTTCCAAATTGCATTATTTTGTTTAATTTTTTGTTTAATTCTGAATTTGTCTTTATTCTAGGGCTATACCTGAGTTGATTAAATTGCTGAATGATGAGGATCAAGTGGTGGTCTCGCAGGCGGCGATGATGGTTCACCAACTATCTAAAAAGGAGGCTTCACGACATGCCATTATGAACTCTCCACAGATGGTGGCTGCCCTTGTCCGTGCTATTTCCAACAGCAATGATCTAGAAACCACCAAGGGAGCTGTCGGAACCCTCCACAACCTCTCTCACCATCGCCAGGGGCTACTCGCCATCTTCAAGAGTGGTGGGATTCCAGCTCTGGTCAAGCTGCTTAGCTCTCCAGTGGAATCTGTCTTGTTCTACGCCATCACCACTCTTCACAACCTGCTGCTCCACCAGGATGGTTCCAAGATGGCTGTCCGCCTCGCTGGAGGACTGCAGAAGATGGTAGCTCTGCTCCAACGTAACAACGTCAAGTTCCTCGCCATCGTGACAGACTGCCTGCAGATTCTGGCGTATGGGAACCAGGAATCGAAGCTGATCATTCTGGCCTCTCAAGGTCCTATCGAACTTGTGCGCATTATGCGCTCTTACGATTACGAGAAGCTCCTGTGGACCACATCTCGCGTATTGAAGGTATTATGTTTCTCCATTCATTGAAATACTGTTTTATTTTTATCAATAGTCCGTATATTCAACTTTAAACTTTTTGTTAGGTTCTATCTGTTTGCTCCTCAAACAAACCAGCGATTGTTGAGGCTGGTGGCATGCAAGCTCTTGCCATGCATCTCGGTAACCCTAGTGGACGCCTCGTGCAAAACTGTCTCTGGACTCTTCGCAACTTGTCCGATGCTGGTACCAAGGTAATAATTGAATTCTCGTCCCTAAACACTTTATTATGACTTTTTCTGAATGATTTTCTTGAATTGGTTAAATTCTTCAGGTCGACGGCTTGGAGGGACTGTTACAGAGCTTGGTTCAGGTTCTGGCCTCTACCGATGTAAACATTGTCACATGCGCTGCAGGAATCTTGTCTAATCTGACTTGCAACAACCAACGTAACAAGGTCACCGTTTGCCAGGTGAGAATCTTTTTTTAAATTAATCAAAAAAGAAAAATTCTGCATTCTGCTCTAATTACAATTTTTACTAGTATGTACATGCTGATAAATTGGTATTTCTTTTGAAGGTTGGAGGGGTTGATGCCCTTGTACGCACGATTGTGAATGCTGGAGACCGTGAAGAAATCACTGAGCCGGCTGTTTGCGCCCTACGACACTTGACCTCGCGTCATGTTGAATCTGAAATGGCACAGAACTGTGTACGGCAGAACTATGGATTGCAGGTAAAACCACCTCAAGGGAAGTACATTCAACATTAGATTGCTCTTTCAGTTCAAATGTTTTGGTCCGGATTTAGGTTAAAGCTTTTCTCTGAAGTTGGTGTCCAAACATAAGGGTTCCAATTTCTTACACGCTATAGTTTTTAAAGCAAAAATTTACTTAAGACGATTTATTTGTATAATTGTTATATCTTACGGTGTAGCGGATAGCGTAGATATTCCTTTATACCATTAGATGCAGATAAGGGATCAAAGCAGTAACATATACTTACATTTCAATTTTATTATTAATTTATTTTGGTTTAAAAAATCTAGCAAACCACTGCTATTGAGTAAATCCCAATAATTTGATTTACCTTCTCATTCCAGGTGATAGTGAAGCTGCTGCACCCTCCATCTCGCTGGCCGCTGGTGAAGGCCGTGATCGGGCTGATTCGGAACCTGGCGCTGTGCCCGGCCAATCACGCCCCGCTGCGCGACCACGGGGCCATCCACCATCTCGTGCGCCTGCTCATGCGCGCCTTCCAGGACACGCAAAGGGTAACGGGCAGGGTACATATTGTCCCTTTATTATGCACACTAGGAGCGATAGGTTGAATGGATGGATTATTTCTTCACATTTCTCAAAACTTGTATCTTTTACTCTCAAAAAATGTCCATATTCCAAAACACCTTATTGAATTTTTACGTAGGGTAAACATTAAACATACACTTATTGTACCTAAACAGCACATTATTTTACACTATCATAAATTTGGTTAATGAATGTGTGATGATTATCTACATCATATTTGGAGTCAAATGTGTAATACGACTTAAATCCGAGCTTCAAAAATATTTTTTTTCTATAATGGTTAATCGTAGCTAGTTTTGGTCACGGATAGTTTTCTGGCATAACGAAATGAACGAATGCAATAAACAGCACACAAAAAATAAAATAAATAATTTTATTTCTCACGTTTTGTTTGAATGCTTTCTTCCCAGCGTACTTCTGTTTCGAGCGGTGGGGGCTCTGTCACCGGTGGGGCAGGTGGAGCATATGCCGACGGCGTGCGGATGGAGGAGATAGTGGAGGGGGCGGTGGGAGCCCTCCACATCCTGGCGCGGGAGTCTCACAACCGCGCTCTGATCCGCCAGCAGAACGTGGTGCCAATATTCGTACAGCTCCTATTCAACGAGATTGAAAACATTCAGGTAATTTAAATATTTTAATATCTCATTTGGTTTCTGAGAGAGGCCTGTGATTAATGTACTCGGTTGATCAGAGATGAATTGTGAGTTTTTAACACGACATTTAGCTGTGTTAGGAACAGAATGCTTAGCATATTGTGCCAAATGCTAAATATGTAAGAGAATTTATAAGTTATTGCACATATGTGGTATAGAAATATTATTTCATAAATAATAGTTTCACATTTGACCTAATGTGCTTAGGACTCAGAAATGCTTCAAATTTAATTATTTTTTTATTTGCCTTCATGTAACAGATGCTCAAAATTCACTGCACTTGGTGTAACAATCCAGTGCCCTATGCACCATTGGATGCAGATAAGATAAAATAGTAGTAGTAGTTTTGAAAGTATTTTAGGTATAAAATTAATAAAATACTTTAATTTACAAAGTGAGTGGTTTTAATAAAAATAATTTCAATAAAATACATTCATTCTAGCGTGTTGCCGCTGGAGTTTTGTGTGAGCTGGCTGCGGACAAGGAGGGCGCCGAGCTGATCGAGCAGGAGGGGGCCACCGCCCCGCTCACGGAACTCCTCCACTCCCGCAACGAGGGTGTGGCCACGTACGCAGCGGCCGTGCTGTTCCGCATGTCAGAGGACAAGCCCAACGACTACAAGAAGCGCCTGTCCATGGAGCTCACCAACTCCCTCTTCAGGGAGGACCAACACATGTGGGCCAACGACCTCACCATGGCTCCCGATCTGCAGGTAACTTCACTGCTCTACACCCAACACTTGAGCTGAAAGGCGTTATCGTCAAATCAATCTAAGCTTGGACCTGAATACTGCCATGTAGAACAAATACCGCAGTAAGAGCAAATATAAAATTGGCTTAACTGTACCTATTGGACCAGTGTTGACTAAGTTCCCTTTATTGTCAATACCGTTCTCTTGGTCAAGTTGAACTGAGTATTTTTTTGTTTTTACTACGACTTACATGTTCAGAACTCAGCTTACACTCATTTCACGACTTTGACTTTCAACCTTACACAAAAGTGCTACGGTTTTTAACACAACCATTATCCGACAATGCACCATCTCTAAGAGGTGCTTTACCTTGAGTGCTTTGTGTTGAAATGGGTAATAAGGGAGATTATAACAAATAAAATCATATTTAAAAGATACTTTTTATCTCCTTGGAATGAGGCACTTACATTCTGTATAAAAAAGTTCTTAACCTTATATTTTGATGAGATTGCGGTTCTTATGTCGCAACAAATTAGTAAAGAATTGAAAAGAAGTGTGAGTATAATAAAAATAAAACTACATACCGCGAAAGTTACAGTTAGTTCACTTTTGGACTTGTTATAACTTTTATGAAAATTACTTTAATTTCATAATATTTTTGTTACGTGTTGCCTCTCGATAACTCACTAAAACCAAAATGCATTTAAAATAAAGCCCCTTTACATTTGGTCCAGTCCTTTTTTTACCCTCAGAGCTGTAAGGAGATTAAACATCAACCTTAATGGTCCACTTGTAAATACAAACATATTCTTATTCCATTAGATTTTGTTTTTATTTCAAAGGATAGTTTTATGAGTGACATGTCAATGTTTTATTTTTTAAACTTTGCATGATGTGTTTTTTAAAATTAGTCTAGTTTGACTGTACACTTGAAAATGTGTTTTTTTGTACTTTTCGTTCACATACATGAAAACCTTGCATACTGGGTATATAATGTTTTATATTTGTACCTAATATTCCACATCAGTTTTTTAATCTCAATTACAGCAAAATGCATACCGAGCCTTTAAGTGTGATTTAACTTATCAATAAAGCTACCATGAATTTAACAATTTAAGCTTTTTCACATTTTGCACCAAATTTTTTTTTCACGCTTAACATTATTCCGAACCACGTTAGCCTTAAAATTAAACATAGATTAATTTTGCTTATTCTTGCTTAGCATATCGTCATAGTAGAATTGGTCTGAACCAAATCGAAATACAAGTGCAAAGGAAAATGATACCGAGTGACATATTATTAAGTCGCTTGGTAACATTTTTTTTTTACACTTGTATCTTGACTTGGTTCAAACCAATTCTACCATTACGATATGTATGTTCATGCCAAATATTGTTAATTTTAGCAAAGCAATCACTTCGGTTTTGATAATAATAATTAGTGATGCAACGAATACTACTTTTACGAATACAAAACTGATTGCACTATTCTATGACCACAAATACGTAATTAAATTTAAAAATATAATTTTAATAATAAATATATCAATTTAATAAAACATGCAAAGCTGTAAAAATATTCACATATAATTAAATAATAAAAATTAACTACAGCTGAATTTTCGTTTAAAAATAAAACTAATTTTGTCTCATTTTTATTTTAATTTTTTTTGTGACAGACATTCCTTGATCTATTTTTATATTGTTGAAAATAGCCTTTCTGAGGCTACAGTGGAAGGTAATATATAGAGAAATATTATCAAGCTAGTTGTGAATATAACAGTAATTTGATGGTATTCGGTGCATCACTAAAATCATTAATTATTACCAGCATAAGCCTACAAGTTTATTTTTATGAACGTATGAGAAACATTTTATTTTTTTGAACATAAGTTCTGAACCTCCCGGGTTTTATTCTTGATATTCAATTCCGTCGTAACTGATTTTCTTTTTTTATATCTTCATGTGCAAAATTAGGCTCCGTTCACACATGTTGTCTCACTCACGCAATTCGCCGAACTATCTGCTAAAAGGAATGGGCTATTAAAAAATTCATACACAATTCTAACCCGTACCTTATAAGGTGGTTTCTGAGTTTTGTGGATGGCGTGGCAGATGTGGAATAAGCCTTAAATTTAACTTATTTTTAAATCACACTTAAACAAGTTCATTTATTTATCTTAGATTTCATTTATTTGTAGAGAAGTGTGTTGCGTTTTGTTGGTTTAGTATTATTTCACTTGTTTTATAAAATAGGATATGCTGGGACCGGAACAGGGTTACGAAGGTCTATACGGGTCACGCCAACCGTTTCACCAGCAAGGTAATGTCTCATGATTGCACGCAGAGAGTGCTACTCAATGTACACTTGTTTCTCTACACGCTTTCCTCTCTCATCCCCCGCCTGTACTAACTAACACACTGTGGGAAGGGTTCAAAACTCTATTCTGATAACAATCATTCAACATATATATTACTAAAATTATCTTAGTATCTACATAATTTACACGAAAAACTTGATAATTTGAATTTTACAAAAAAATCTTATTTCATTGTTTTCTCATCAACCCATGTTTTTAAATATTTAAAAACTTGGGTGGCTAGCATTCGTATTAATTTCCTGAAATTCCAAATGTTACTTACTAAATCAATAAAATATGTACTAAATCCTATTTATATTTTTTTTTAAACCACAGCAGCGGAAGTCAATTAATATTCCTGGCTTTAAAAATATTTTTGCTTATTTATTTTTTGTTTGGTAGAATTTCAAATTGTCAAGATTTCTTCATTAAATTACATTTTTGGGAATTTAAAATGAATCAGACTTTTAGTAGTTTTAATAACGTACTTTTTTTACACTAGCATTGTTTCTTGAACAGTCACATTATGCTGGCATTAAACTAATCTTTGAATTGATAAAATTCTTACTTACCAATCGATAATAAATTGTATTTTGTCTCAAACCATGTATTTATTTAACTTTTAAAACTGCATTTGTGCCTAAAAGCCTGCGTCTGTGTAAAATGCCAGTAAAGTGGTTGCTAATATCATTAACAACATGTACAAACAAGTATTGCCTAGAATCCTTTTTTGTCTTCTGTTAATCGATGAGAATGTACACAACTTGATACATTCTCTCTCTCTTATATAATTATTTGAAATGTAAAAATACAATTCAATTTTACTGTACTGCTATTAGCAATCTTACTTTTTGTCAATAAATCATGCTTTTGTTGTAGTTTAAAATCACAGTTTTTGTCAATGTGTGATATACTTATGTACATTTTTCAGTATTGAAAATCTTACACTTTGAATTGTATGCCTGAAGTTTTTGTAGATGCACTGCAATGTAAATTTTCTGTAATTGTTTCATTATAAATTGTATTATACCTATGTAATTCACCCGACTAAAGATTACCAGGTACTAAACCCAAACGGGGAACACTAAAATTGTACCAAATATATCCACTCGATAATCATATAGCCTCTCTGTCTATGCAAAACAATTAAATATGACAGAAAAGAGATAAATGATTTCTCCGAAAACTGTGGTTAGAAACTTAACTGTTACATATTAAAATTAGGTTAACGCTTTGCATACATAATGTGATGCCATCAATTTATGTCTTTTTCCTTTGATTAATGTAACCGTCAACTATTTAAGTTTATTACACCTCCATATATTTATTATTATAGTACATCCTCCTTGACTAAACCCCACCAAATTAACTTATGTAATGATTTTTTGCATATCTTTAATTGTGTATTTGGTCAAATGTTCTGTTTACCTGTTACCGTTTTCTGGCTATTATTATACAAATTTAAAGGGTGTTGTTTTTTTCATGGTATTGTGATGGACAGTAGTAATTAACACAGGGGTGGTTGGTAAATTGTCTAACATATTCCTATTCTAATCTTTTCAAGCAGCTTAACCAGGGACCCATGTATCACTAAAATCCCAGGGTGATAATTCCCTTTAATTCTATTTTAACGTAAGTTGTGTAAAATTACTAATTATCCGGCGGTTATTATGATTATTATATTTGATTGATTGCTTCGACTAAAAATCAAAGACATAAAATCAATCTAAGCTGAGACTGAATATGTTCTACATATAACTGAATATGTAGGAACATATTCTGAACTTAGCTAACACTTATCAAGTATTTTATTTCAAGATGAAATTTAATATTTACTTAGTGATTATTTATTATAGAATCAAATTCCCCTTTCTTTGTTATAATTGATTCTAATCTATGTTATAAAAAATAATATTGTACATTATTTTTTCTCCTAATTCTCCGTTCAAGTCATTACTCTGCTTACTCAATTTTTTACTGTATTTGAAAAACATATTGACAAAAAAGAAATAATAATTTTGTTTTGATGACAGGCTACGAGCAGATACCCATAGATTCCATGCAGGGGTTGGAGATCGGAGGTGATTTCGGGATGGACATGGAAGTGGCTGATGATGGAGGAACGTTGGGAGGGAAGATGTCCTTCCCCAAACCACCGACTGACAACAATCAGGTGGCCGCATGGTACGACACCGACCTCTAGGCCAAACACCCACCATTCATTTGACTTTACTTATATTTTGTGATAGTTTAATAATACATCTTCAGTTCATTTTATCTACTATTTGAATTGTTCCAAACTGATTAAGAATTGCCGAAAAACTCTTCTTTTGTTATTTTATCTTGACGAGTATTTAGAGTGTGCTTATATGGAAATGATTGTTTCAATATTTACACGGATATGTTTTTATGTATGCAATTGGTATATTTACGTTGAATTTTTTGTGATTGGTTTATTTTTTATTTTTATACAATCATTTAAAAAATGTTTTCGAGTAATCATAGATACCTATTTGATCAAATTTAGATGAATTTCAATAGTATATGGATTTTTTTCTTACCATGTTTAATCACGTTTCCCTTTCCAAAACAAGAGTAAAAATATTTTTGGAATTTGAAATTATGTAGCTATTAGCTATTACATATCCCAAAAAAATACTGCGAAAACATTTTTATTCTAAATGTTTAGGGAAATAGATTTTACTCTTTTATTTGTTTCTATCTGTCTCTTGTAGTTAAAACGTAATCGTAGGTATACATATTTAGTTTAATTAAATATGGATTATAATATCTGTTAGGTGACAATGTTTAGACTGATAATTTCATGGAACGCTATGAAGCCGGCAGTGAGGCGTTGGTATGTTGAGGTGGAAAACGTGCATTTATGTACTTCGATTTCTTTCCATTATAAAAAAATAATTGCGATGTTTGCCATATCGGAGTATGAAAAAAATCCACATCAGTATTTTGAAATTGAAAATGAGAGCTTATATTATTAAAACCATAAGAACTTTTTTTATTATACTATAATCTTAGATGAATATTGATAATTACGTAGGTGTAATTTGATAGGAATAATTATTATAGAGATCATGTTTATGGCGACTTTTGTCATTTTTAAAATTTATTTTGTTCGTATCTCTATAAGCATAATTAATATGAATCCAATGAGCAGCTGTAATCCACGAAGAGCCACTGTAGTAAATCTCGGTGAAGAAAACTGGCATGGAAAGTGGGAACTTGCATGAAGACAAAACATAAAACTGCAGCCAAATTTTACCGTTAACTTTACCTTTTACAATAATTTTACATGAGTGACCATTCTAACAATATGTTTTAGCAGAGGTCTAAGAAATAAAATATCGTTTTTACTGTTTGATGGTAAAAGTTTAGTTTTCAAAATACCAATCAGTGGTATAATTGTTTCGATTTAGTTCAAAATAATTGTTTACCCATAAGATTCAATGTATGAACATTGCACTACATGTTTCTCATCCCTTCGGAATTATGACGTAAATAAGATGCACTGATAAATTTAAGAGTTAAATATTGCACTTATATAATGATACAATATTCAATTTATTTGTCCACATGTTCCCATGTATGAATGTTAACTGCAGATTTATTGTTTTATGTTGGAGCAATGCTGTTCTAGACGTATTGGTAATTTATAAACATTTTTTAATTGACTTCACGATGTATACTATGGTGGATTGATAAAATTTATAACTATTAAATTAGTAAACCAAGTGTTCTTATTTACCCAAAACATATTCCCCACTTAATACAGGTATTCTACATAATATGATTGCATTATATTTAACAAGTTGAGACAACCTCCATCAAGAAGCATGTCATGTATGTACAAGTACGCAATACGCAAGCATGCATTAGAAAAAAGGTATAACAATATTTGTTATTATAAACTTTCCAATATAAAATGTAGGTGCCTTTAGTTGGGAAGACAAACAAGATAAGAAGTCTGAAATATCATTTATTGTATATTTATATCATCTTAATACATACAATACACATGGGGCTTAGCTCTCTTCACCACCACAGCGACGAAATAAAAGATCACTATAAAGGGCAAACTCAAATCAGTTAAAAATATGGAAAACTATTATTTCTGGCTATGCAAATAGGCAAGTCCTCCATATTTATTCTACATGACAGACCAATGTTCGATGCTGAAAGGCTCGACTAGAGCCAAATAGTCTTGAAAGCTGGATAAGGTTCTAGGAATGAGGCCATTATGGTAAAGTATCTGACCCTTGTAAGCAAAATGAAAAATATAGTATAAAACATTGGTGTAAAAAAATTATTCAAAATTACAAAAAGCTGCTTATGTAAAAACTTGAGGAAGCATAGATTTTGAAAGAAATATTCATGTATGGAAATGAAGCATGGTGTTGGAAAAAAGGGTGTAACTCGAGAAAGCGAGGTGGAGCTGTCAAAATTCCACCAACGTTTTTACTCTCTCTTTTATAGAGTACAGCATAGAAACAGGCTAAGCTGTGATTGGTTGGATTTAAAAATACCAACACAGTGAAATTTATACAGTAGGTTAAGATGGGTACTTTAAAATCAAATAGCTATTTAAAAGCGAACTTTATCTATGTATTTACCACTATACTAGTCCTCATAAAAAACTACCAAGTTACACCGAAAAAAGAGACGAAAGTAGACTGAATGGTTTTGAAATGCAATCTCTTGGGCGAATGTGTGGTAAAAGTATGTATGATAACACTAATAAATGTTGAAATTGGAACAGAATGAAAAGCTGGAATAAACATTATCAACAAAATTAAGAGAGGTGAAAGAAATGGAACGATAAAAGAACCGCCAAACGAATTTATGATGCGAGTGTGCCTAGGTGTCGAAGTCGAAGAAGGCCGAGAAAGACATGGCATGATCAAGTACAACAAATACTTGAAAGTGGTTATGTGAAGAGTCGGAATAATCAGCGTGCGCGGGTCACAAAATGTATGAATGTGGAGGAAGCAAGGGAAGTGTGCCAGAACATTGGTGTGGCGAGATGGTTAGTTGAATTCTCATTCCATATCCTCCATTGAGTGGAATTCGATAACAAAAATCAACTTAGTAGGAAGATAATAGAACAGAAATAATGACATTATTACTATACATACTATGTATAATAGACCAGCCAATATAAATTTTATGTCTGTATGTAGTAGACTGCATTAATTATTGCACTTCAGGGGAAAATGTTAGAATATGAAAGATTTTAACATAGCAACAAACTAACAAATAAATAAAATTAAACTATTTGAAAGATGAACGATAATTGGGAAACTGCTGATTTTGTACTTTGTACATAACGTCACTTAGCTAACAACCTATCAATGAGATTTAAATAAAATATTCTTCCATAAAATATGGCTCATTAAAACTTAAGTCTACATTTGTCTTGAATTCAATAAAAAAATTCGTTTATTCCATTGATTTATTAATACACCTAGATGTAAATTACACGACAGTAAATTATTTAGAAAAAGTAATGACACGAAGATTCCGCACCTTTAATTCTTACCGATACACTTACACGTTTCGACCTATCAGAGCCCTTCGACTGTCGGCAAGCATCCGCCCACACCGCAAAAGGTATGGATTACAGTAACAGTATACAATAGTAACCCGTTCCTTATGAGGAGCGTTCATGAATTTTACGATCCATCTAAAATGACTTTTTTTTTCTTGTGGACGCGCTGTTCGCAGTTATTTAGTTAGAAAACTTCTTTGAATATTAATTATCTAAGGCTATGTAAACAAATATAAAAAACATTTACATGTGCAAAATTACACTATCTTTTTTGTTAATTTTACCCGTGCGGTTTTTACACGGTTTCATGACACAGGAAGGTATTTTGGATTGTTTTCTGGACGTCCGGCTCGGCCGGCGGTTAAAGAAATACTAAACACGCGTATGGCGGAGTTGAAGTGTCATTCATTTTTTGGGTTCAGTTCATATCTAAGTGTATTAATAAATCAATGGTTTATTCATTGTCCTGTAACATGAACTAAAATGACTTGTGCGGTTTTGTTAGCCAAGTGACGATAAAGACTTTTAAAACGATTTGACTAAAGCAATAACAACGGGAAAAAATTTGGTTAATATTGAATATTATTTTATTTTTATTTATTTAACCACCTCAACGGGCCAGTTGCTCAATCACAGATAACTATCGACGTAGTTAAAAACGTGCTAACCACGTGCTAACTCTAACGATTTGACCGATCACAATGAGCATACGTTCCATACCACGTTCGCCGAGCCGAGCATTGCCGAAGCAACGTTCGGAGATGCTCGGCACGCGATATCGCGGCCGAACGTCAAGCGCTCGTTTAATAATCCCGATCGATAACTTTTAACGCGTGTTCCATTGTGATCGCGAAAACGTTAAAACATCCATAGGTAAGAAATCGTTATCACGTCGCTTATTACCGAGTCGATAGTGATCTGTGATCGAGCATCAGGAGGCCCTATTACCGAGGGGAACAACGCAACGTCACATACACCCAGGCTTGAGCAAAATCACTTTTAATTTTTGTGTTCTCACCGGTAATCGAACCCGGAACCTCCGGATCGTGAGTAAGATTGTGATATTTTGTCACGTGATGGAAATATGTAGATATTATAGGTAACTACAAATAAATATCGATATACATATATACCTAATAATTAATTATCATCACTAAGCCTTAGATATATTTTTAAAAACTCAGTTTTATGTGATTTTTACACATTTAAGAAACCTACGATATATTGTTTACAAAAATTAAAAAGAATCGTTAAAAGTCTAAAAAAAATAATTATTATTTTAATATACAAATAACTGGAGCGAGGCGTGATGCGACCGTGTCTGTCATCTAGGTTCAAAAGCAACCTCAGATTATACTCGTATGTCTACATATGCTGCTACTCGTATGTCTACAGAATGCAAGCACGCACACGTTCGAAACATTCAGAATCGGCTTTACTGGGCAGGGGAGGAGCAGGGTAATTGGCCATATCTCTTTAAATATAAATATTGGTCTTAGATATTATGCTTTGTAGGTATATCGTTTTTATTAATTGACTTCAAAAAGTGATAGGTATTTATAGTATATTTTGAAAAATAAAGAAACTGTAACTAAACTAGGTATATGCATTTTTTAAAAACCCTCTTCACTTATATAAAGGATTAGGTACCTACGGTCATTTATAATGCTGCAAAATAATGGAGAGAATTGTGCTGTCATGTGACAGCGGCCGCTTTCTCATAAGATCGTAGATCTCGGCTTTCTCCCTGGAATTTAGACCTAGAGGACTAGAGCAAAGATTTTTTCAATTTTTAGATGCCGACAAGAAGAGTGTTTGCATCGTCGGCGTCGCGTCGCATTGGACTCGGCGCGCGGCGCGGCGTCTTACCCCGAAATTATTATCAATTATTTTTTTAAACACAAATATAACTTTAAGAGTCTTTTAGTAAATAGGTCTAAAAATAGTTAAATGTAATGGTAATAGAACATTAAGAAAGTAGGTACTCACAAATAAGTACCTAAATAATAATTATTATTTTGACTATTTATTTTTTAACACTTTCGCAATCACCGATTTCATTAAGAATTTGTAAGCAAAGCACCCTGTATACTAATATTTTCCCGATTGTATTATTTAGGTACCTCGGTGACATCAGACAAAACAAGTCGGTGATGCATCACAACGTTATGGCGCCGACGTTAACAGGCGAAAATCGTTGGAAAACCGCCGGAGCAAGACGAGCAATGAACATTGTTAACTGATACTATTATCCTGACGTGCCAATTATTCCGGCTTTGCCATTTGCCACCGATCATAATTGGCACCGCTTCACAATGGCTTCCACACGTTGCTAGTGTTGGCAGGTAGCAGGGGGTGGCGTTGGCGTTTTACGCTCCCCGAAACTTCGGGCTTTGAATCTGGATTCTTCGCCATTGTGGATTGTGACCCGGGCCCATGCCCTGTACAGATGCGATGTACCGGCCATTGTTGGCGGGAAAACCGTTTCAGCGGTAGGAAGGTACTTTCTGGCATTTCGCAATATTACTATTTGGCGATGTATTATTGTACCGCTTTAATCAAGAGCGGAAGGAGCCGTAGCTTTTATTTTTAAAATCCAAGATGGGCTGACAAACTTTTTTCATAGTTGTTGGGTATCGTTTTTTAAAAGGTTTTTGGGGGCACCATGATTTCGAATAAGCGTTTATTTTTAAATCCAAGATGGCGGTGTTCCCTTTTTTTCAGAAAATGAAGAAGGGGTATCGTTTTAATAATGTTTTGGGGGGCCTATTTTCGAATCTAGCGTTTTATTTTTTAATGAGATGGCGGTTGTCTCTTTTTTTCACAAAGTGAAGATGGTATCGTTTTAATGGTTCTTGGGGGCTCTGAGATTTCAAATTTTTTTTCAAAAACTGAAGATTTATGTTGAGGGCGTATGGGCGTCCATTCCAAGATGGCGGACGCACCTTTTTTTCATAAAATGAATTATGGGTATCGTTTTTAGGGCGTATGGGCGTCCTATTTTCGAATTAAGAGTTTATTCGGAAATTCAAGATGGCGGACATTTTTTTTCATAAAATGAAGTTTGCATCGTTTTTTAGGGCGTATTTCGCGTACTGATTTCAAATTTTAAAGTTTATTTGATATCCAGATGGCGGGACGCACCTTTTTTTTTCATAAAATGAAGATGAATCGTTTTTAGACGATACGGGCGTCCTGATTTTGAATTAAGCGTTTATTTTTTAAATCCAAGATGGCGGACGCACATCTTTTTTATAAAATAAAGATTGGTATCGTTTAAAGGGTTTTGGGTGACATGTTTTCGAATATAGAGTTTATATTTGAAATCCCAACTTGACGGACGCACCTTTTTTTCATCTAAAGTAAATTCCATTCATGCGTCGGACCTGCCAAACACATTTAAAAAAAAAAATTGTCCTGGGTGTCTTTTTCAAGGGTAATAGAAGTCCTCATATTAAATTTACGAGTCGGACAGCCAAGAAATTTTTAATTGTTTTATGCCAAAGACGGATAAACAAAAAATATATTATAAATACCTACCCTGAAGCACTTGAAAAATAAAGTCACCAAAATAAATATAAATAACATTTACACTATATACCTTTATACATACGAGTATACACATAGCGAGTTATTCAATTTTCATAATGCATTTTATCATCATCAGAAAAAAAATACAAAGCATTCCTTCTATTACCAATTCGTTCCCAAAAAACGAGATAAAAATCTTTCAAATTTCAATCGATATTTCTAGAATTAAACTGTTTCTTCTGCGGCAGCAACGCGACGGTGTATCAGCTAGTTAAAATATAAAAATACGATCACCGTAAATAATTATACCTAAAACTGGCTCAAATATATTTTGCTGAAGGTAATACATACGTAAAAATAAGGACTTTTATATACGATAAATGATGTTAATACATTTTACCAATAACTAATGATCATAACCCATCAAGACCACAGATCAATGCGAAGAAAGCTTTATCTGGGTAACTCTGGGAGTTGCCTATGGGGGGTCATTTATTGGTTTTTATGTGCTTCTGTGCTTTGGTATGCAAATGGAGGCTAAATGAGTTAAATTACTTTCGTAAATATGATTAAAAGCCCAAAATCAAAAATAATTTGAATATTGTCTAGCATTGTTAGTAAATATTTATCCAGTAGAACTGCATTCGATATTAATAAAATTAAACTTTGGGTTGTTGTAAGCGGTAGACGCTTTGCATAGGTCGCGAATTTCGAGCAGTACGAATAATCTGAAAAAATTTATTTAAACGTGTGATTTCATAAAAAAATTTCCGGATTATCATATATCCGGTATAGCTGGCGCTGAGCGTAAGACTGATCATCTTGCCTTCATGTAACATTGATCAAAATTCCCCCAAAAAAGTCATTGTATTATTCAGTGCCCTATGCACCATAAAAATAATAAATACTTAAAGCTCCAATTGAAGGCATGTTTAGAAATTTTGGTCTCATTCAAATTTAAATTCCGAATCCATTGTAAAATTGACAGCTTACGAAGTTTCAAAAATTTTAATCATACTTCAAACTATTTTCTAGGGATATACCGTAATCGACTATTGAAAAGTTAATATATTGTCAAGAAAAAAAACGGAAAGACCTCTTTTTTCGAATTTTTTCATTTTTTAGGCTAACTAAAGGCGGTGGGGTGGGTATTAAAAACGTAGTTAAAAAAAAATGAAACTGACGAATTTCTATGGAATTAATTTGCCTGTAATCGTTACAGGTTCTATTAATAAAAATCGAACAGTAGTGGGTTTGTACATAGGGTATCCGTGCAATTTTCGAGTAATATTTATTTTAAAATAATAAAAATATAAGATCATGCAAACACCCTTCTTGTTGATATCTAAAAAATGTGAAATAATAATTGCTCTAAATCCAGTATTTGTTAATAATGCTATACATGTGCTCATTTACATGTGCGTTCATTTACACGCGACTTATATTTTTTTTAAATCTGTATATATAATATAAATGACGTAGTGTAGCCCTGTTAATTTTCAGGTCTCAGAAGGCAAGGAAGATAAAAAAGTTTGGCAATAGTTAGCAGTGGCGGGGGTGGGGGTGGGAGGGGTGTAGCGCCCCAGAAATAAAGAAGAAACACGGGGCAAGACCCCCCGAAAAGTTTTATATAGGTTCAGCCTATCGTAAATATGTATGCCTCAGCCGAAACGACTTTGTGAAGAGATCCTACCTGTATGGAAGACTTGATTATTTTCAACCTAAAATAGATTCGCTAGTGAAATATGTTTTAATATGCAAACTGTATAACAGGTTTTGCAATTTTAACTTAAATCTAATTTTTACAAGTTCACAATACATGGTGATTTTATTTTCAACCACTTTCTCAACGCGTGCATACCAGTTTCTTCTTTTTTCTCTTCCCCACCTGAGTGGGTAGTAAATTATCTTCGTCGAATCCGTGATGCATCTCTGCCCACCTTGTCCGCCGACTTCCTATACGACCTTCGAAAAGATGGAGGGATGGTTGGAAGTCAACATCCTAAGAGGCAGCATCGTACTAGACAAATACAGACCCTCGGGTCTAATTTAAAAAAAGAATAAAAAGCAATACATAGATTATTTATCTTTGGGTAAATATTTTTTTTTCTTCATTGCATTGGTAGAAAACTACATGCATACAATAGTTAAGTTTACAACCTAAACATAAGATAAGCTTCAAGAATAAAATATAAATTAACTTAATGTGCCAGCATTTTTAACCCATAAACGAGGACTTTTGCTGAAAGTTAGAATATTAGTTTTTCCAAAATTTTGGTTGCGATAAATACATATGTGGGGTCCTAAGAATCATGTGTTTATTCTTATAATATACTATTACGTAGGTATATCTATCGCACTTTCTTTTAAAAATAATGTCAATTATAAAATGAGGAATGTGCATTTTGTACATATATTTATTGTTTGTAAACCGATGCAGTACCCTATGCACCATTGGGTGCGGATAAGGAAAGTAGTAGTAGTAGAATATTTTATAGATATGTGTAGGTTTCTTGCTTACCTGCACCGGTGCATTTTTTTCAGAGTGACTCAAGACTAGAGATAATTCTAAATTAAAAGTGTCATTCAAGATTAAATTTCTTCTGTACATTTTCCTAAAGTTTCCGACACCCCTATAAAACGATAACTGTTTCTAAAACTGTTCTGCCCGAAAGAATAAAAAAAGCTCTTGGCTTGAGCCCTATGTAATAAAAAATAATATATTCCTACTTTCCCTCATCCCGAACCCATCGGTGCATAGGGTACTGCAAATGCAGTGGAAATTGAACAAAATAACATGAAGACAAGATCTGTCTTATGCCTTAGCCCCACATCACATTGACATAAATATTTCTTGTAGACCCCTTGTTAAAAAGTAATTCAATTTTGATGCGAACAAATTTGTATTAGGTACAATAAAATATATATGATGCGACTGTGCCAGGATGTAGAAGTCGAGGAAGGCCGAGAAAGACATGCAATGATCAAGTAAAAAAAAGTGCTTGAAAGTGGGAATAAGACGTCGGAAGAGATGTATGAATGTGGAGGAAGCAAGAGAAGTATTTCCAGGACAGAGTGGTGTGGCGTTCTATCCTCTCTGCCTACCCCTTCGGGGAAATGGCGTGATGGTTAGTTAGTTAGTTAGTTACAATAAAATTATAATATGACTATTTATTACAATTTTAATTTTAGTGATGTAGATTACATAATAAATATATATGTAGGCATTTAAAACCATGCATTTTGTGATAATATAGATACACATTTTTTGCAAAAACTCCTTGGAAATATTAGATAAAAAAAAATTTAAAAAAACTTTATACAGTTATTTAAAAAAATATATATATTTGGTAGGTAAAAAAATATTCTATTAGTTTTTGTCAGTTTTTATTTTATTTTTGAGTGCAGTTTTACACAACCTTTTTTAGTCAAGTCATTTCAACACGAAGTTTGCATTACTTCTGCCATGCAAATAATAAAATGGTTTGTCATCATTGGTTGCTGTTAATCAACAGTACCGAATTAGGCTGCATTCAGAATTTATTTACTTATTTTACTTTTTTCAAAAGTAAGTAAACTTTCTACTTCAAATGCACTGGTTTCAAATGACTTGTATGTATTTATAAGCATAATCACAAAATTCAAACGCTTTGAATATTATTTCCAATGTTTTTTCCAAAAAATTGCATCAACTCTAGACAAAATAAAAAAAGTACGAAGTAGAAGGGTATTTTAAAAAGTAGTTTGTAACTTAAGAATATAAAATAAAATTTTATAAAACATTTTTTACCACATTAAAAAATTATAAATATATAAGCTTGATATAAAATATTAAAGAAACAGCATTAATATTCATTGCATTTAATTTAATAAATGATAAATTTTACGTAAATCCGGAATAGTAATCACAAAATGGCATAATAAATTATAAATATTTTCTCCTATTTATATGGTGATTATTATTAATTAAATAGATTTTTATGTGACGAAAATTTTCACAAATATTATTTATTTTATTATTACCTCCAAAATGGTCAGGAATCTCAAGAAAACAAGAGAAATAAATTAATGCACCCATGATTAAGATAAACCATTTTCGGTCGAACCTTGAGCCAGAATTTCGATTCAGAAGAATTTTTGATAATTCTGACTTCGGCTCTGGTAAAATCTGACAGTCTGCATTCAGTTTAATTAACTCGACCCCGTCGCGGTGTCATGGCATTTGGGTGATTTGAGAGACTTTTTTTAAGTAGAGGGAATTTTCGGATTAGCTTGAGGGTGAAGATTTTCGCTAAAAAACATCAACGACCTGAAATTTGGTTTGAAAATACGTGCCGCGGGCCGTGATAAATATAAAAATACGATCTTTGTAAAATTTTCATTTATGAATTTGATTAAAGGAGTTTTTTCAAAAATATTTTATGCTGGCCTTACTTTTATGTTTACAAAACTTAGATATCCGGCGAAAATATTAATTTTGCCGATAATCATTCATGATCATTTTTGAAGTAATCTTTCCTTATGATCTGTCGTTTTAAGCGCAGGGCAATAAACGTTCTACTTTTTAAATATGTTTTTTTTATTTATTACCCGTTCGTATTAAAAACTCGTTTTAAGCTCATCACAAGCAATTTAGAATTAAGTTTCATTAATTCATTGTTCCAAGATAAAAATAAATATTTATGCAACTGTGTGCATGTTGTGATATTCCTCTGTAAATCTCAATTTTATAAATTAGTTTATAAATTAGCGTCCCACACGAGTAAGGTTGTACATTTTTTAAACTTTGAGGCTACTTTCAAAAAGCTAACATTTGAACATCCCGCAATTTTTATCATAAAACTTCAGTTACTAAAAAAAAACTTTTGTTGCCTGTAAAAGTCGTTTACGGACGATAATTTTACGTGATAACGTCATACGAAAACATTGATGAAAATTAGCATACTTTTATGAATTGAATTGAATGATTATTACTGAATTATCGTTATTTTGTATAATTCAAAGCAGGAGTTAATTGAAAATTAATTTTTTTTTCCATTTGATGTGGAAGAGATATAGATGCGTCACAAGCCGAACGCTTAGGCCGATCGTGCCTCTCTATTCCGCGCTCTCGCTTGCACGATTTAGCGTTCATCGATTTATTAGACGTTATCACGTCAATATATTACAATATAAAACAAACAGACTGAAAAACAAAGTTTCAATAATTATGTTTTTTCATTGTGGTAATGTTAATGGGTCTACGTTGTTCGCACAATATATAATTATATACGTTGTACACCATTTTATAGCTTGGCAATTTCTGTCACGCTCTCGTTCCTCAAATACAGGAAACGTTTCCTTTACAGCCGTATATCGTATTGTGTGTGAAGGCATCAAGTTGTCACAAAGCTCGGGCCTGCTTTGATATAACTTGGCCCGTACTTTCCATTGTAGGCACTCCTTGTAGCTATAATGTATACTTCACTAATGTCCACCATGACATTCTGGCTTAGATGCTCAATTCCTTCAAACATATTCCGGCATATATTAGACTGAAACTTAGAACTTTCGGGAGATGTGACGTGACTAGGGTAAAAGGCTATTCTTGGGTTAGGGTAAAAGGGTATGAGAGTAATTATATTAAGAGACACAAACACTTAATGGTATTTTTTAGAAAATACAGATTTATGGATAAGATTTTTAAGTTCAATTTATTGTAATTAAAATGCAGCTTGCAAGTAAAAATTCTCAATCAATGGAAAAGCTTATCGACGTTGAACCAAAGACATTTATTTTTAGTTTAAAATTCAATGTTTTAAAAATTATTATGGTATAAATAAAAGAAAAACGGTTGAATTAATTTACCTGATAACTATTGACAGAGAAATATGGAATCGAATTGTGGTATGTGGGATTTCAATACCTATGTACACGGTTTGCAACACGTAGGTACTACATCCCTATTTATAAAAATAAGAAGCATTGCAGTTTTTAGTATCGATAAATCCCATAAAATAAACCGAAGATAAATAAAATCATCATCCTGCATTCATCCGGATTTTTACTGA
Organism: Micrasema minimum; assembly: GCA_022494985.1. Classification (NCBI taxonomy): domain Eukaryota; kingdom Metazoa; phylum Arthropoda; class Insecta; order Trichoptera; family Brachycentridae; genus Micrasema; species Micrasema minimum. The sequence goes on along the minus strand of JAGVSP010003426.1, from coordinate 19,965 downwards.
AAATTAAAATAAAAAAAACATTTAACCTTAGCATAGTAAATAATTACACAAGTAGGAGTGAGTATAACGCCCGCCCTTCTGAGAATTCACCTCTCCATCCCTCCCACACATTCCTACCCCACGATCGCCCCAGTTTGGACTTGAGCAGACTTGGAAACTTTGACAGAAACCGAAATCTTGTTCCATGTTGGTTATTATGAGCAATTAGTCCTGGGTATTGGATGGAAAGCCTTCGACGTGCGGGGAAACTAAATTTCAAATATGCTCCAGAGCCTGCGAGCAGTTAATAATACTATTTACTTTTAGTGATAATAAGAGATGACTGTTACTTTTACGGGTTAAGAAAATTACTAGGACTTGGAGATGTTGGAACGTTTTCCTTAAGTTTCGTAATATCAGTCTGAAATTGGTATAGACGTAGGATTTTTTAAAATGAAACAGGAATTCATAGATATAACGTGTTATTTGAAATCTTAACAACAAAATATCTGAGACGAGAATTAGAAGTTAATTAACATCATAATGAATAACTAGAAGGTTAAGGTTCGAGGTGGTTTTTTAAAAGGTTTTTTTAAAAAAACACCACGAAAAGTACGAGTTTGGTTTAGTTTAAATTTACGAACTTTTCTTTTATGTTAACGTATTTATTTTAAAGATAAATAAACTTTTAACAATTACCTAAAATTTTCATCTAAAAAGTGTTAAACATTAGGTAAGTGTTTTTTCTATTATTATTCTTAAAGGTATACGAAAATTATAAAATTTTACACAAATTTTAATAACAACAATTCAATATTAAAAAACATAGGTACTTTTCATTTTGTTTAAAGGAATATCACATCTTGAGAGCATATTTACGAAGCATATTAACGTTACGCCATTCATCCTCACATTACGAAGACACATGCCAATTTAGGTATGCAATTTCTAGTTGGACTTGCAAATTCAATCACTTGCGAAAACTTTCCCAGACTATTATATATTACTATGTCCTGGCATGGACACTTGTGTAGCCGAAGTGCACGTTAGCACACGAAACCAACACGGAACATGCCTTCCACATGATCTTCACATGAATAGAATCTGTTATTTACTCTGTGTAAGCAAATTATGAAGGGTATTGTAATACTGTAATGCTAAATTGCTATAGTGGATCTAGACGAATTAGTATTAAATTTAGATTATTAAGCGTTATTATAAATCGAATACTATTTCTACTACTACTCACTATTACTATCTACAACTCACTATTACTATCTCCCAAATATTAAATATTATCAACCAAAATAGTTAATTTTAGCGCAAAAAATGGTTTGTAGAAGAAAGGGAGCGGAAGGGAAAAGGCATGTTAAATTATTCTATTGATTTTTATAAGCATCATTCCTTTTCCCAGTAAACTTGTTGAGTAATTTTACAGTACATTTTTGCTATTTAAATTTCATTCACAACACACATGGATCTATTTAACGTAAATAATTTATTTTTTAAAGTAAAATTAGTCCTTGGCACAGGTTACCCCAGTGAAGACAAATTTATTTAACTATTTAGTAGTTTTTTTGTTTTTAAATAAATTCATAAATGAAAATAATAATAGTAACTAGCACAAACACAGATTATAGCTGGATTTGGTTTTGATTTTGATTTTGATTTTGATTCACAATTTCATTTGGGGGCAATTGTTAGTTGTATAAAAAATTACCTATGTAGAATGAAGATGAAGAAGACACGGATTTTAAAAATTATTATCATTGTTCGTCACAGAGCGAGTCACTTTCTTGTGCATTTGTATCACTAATGTCAATTTGGGACATGGGAAATAATAATTGTTCAATATTGTATTAAATTTCTGATATGGCAATTGAATAAATAAATACCTATATAAATGTTACATCTGCCTACAGGGGATAGTTCATTGATACCTATTGTACCTACATAAAGTGCTTATAGTAAATTACTTTTTTATAGGAATAGTTTTAGATCAGTATCTTTTGAAGAAGCCAAGATCCTTTTAAGTGTAAGTGTTTAAATGTAGCATTTCTACATCTCATAGGAAAATGGTGTGTCAGTAGTTTGAAAGTTGGTATTTGCATCTTTATATCGTCTGTATATCTCAGTCTAAGATTACCGTAGTTTCTCCGGATTACTTCCCGTTCATTTAACACGGATTCGCAAAAGAGACAACGGTCGTACTAACAACTTTTAAACGTTTTCAGAATAACATCCCCCGGAGTTCAGCAAGGGCGAGAGTTAAGGGATGAAGGAAGAGGTCGTTTGGAGAAGGAAGATGATAGTGGTGCGCATTATGAAGCTCTAAACCAGTTGAAGCGAAATGAAAAGTTTCAATTTATTAATTCGCAAAAGTGGGCTACTTTCGTAGTTTGTTTATTTGAAAAGTTTAAAGCGTTTTGGAATCCCCTACGACTGCATACGATATACGATTGTTTTGGATTTAATAGTTAAACGATGTAAGTCTTGGCGTAATACCTACGAATTACAAGATACCTATGTACTTTTTACATTATTTATTTATTGGGTTCTGAAAACTTGTGAAACCTCGTAATTATTAGTCAAATCATTGATTTTCTCCATAATTATTTTCTGAATAGTTAATATAATACCTACGTAATACGATAAATGATCTAAAATCACGAAAAAAAAAGTGGAAAATACTTTTAGGAAATGCATTATTGCGTCGATAAACGATGTAAGATTAATTTTATGGTGTTACTTAAAATAAATATAAAATCTCATTAATATTGTAATCATAACATTGACTCTAAGCAAGCTAAAAGAACTAAAAACCTTTACAGAAGACAGTAATAATTCTTGGACGTAGGTCTACATGACCTTAAACGCAATGTTCGGAATAAAAAAATCCTACAAAGGAACGAAAAAAAAGATGAGGATTTCTTGTAAATTTTATCTAATGGTTCTATACAAAGTTTTGTTGATAAAGTTTGAAAAAAAAATGGTTCTAAACACTAGATGAACTTTCTGACACAAATATTCCTACCAATCTAAATCCACAGGCCATTGGAAAGTTCGTCGGCTGGAGAAGCCTCCTTTCAGGGAAGTTGGCCAAAATGGCCAAGTTTCTAGTCGGATTTATATTTTCATAACTTCATCACATTAAGGGGACGAGGCAGACTTTTGTTTTCAAGGTCATATTGTTATTCAAGTTCGAACCGACTTCGGACTTTTATTTCGCTAAGTTTTTTAACTCGGCTGCAGGGACTATAAATAAGTTTCCTGGAACTTGTGCAGAATGTTGGAGTTGGAGTCACACACAATTGCCAAGTTGTACCAACTTGCTAATGGTACCCTAAAAAACTTCACCGAGGAGGATCCAACTCCTCGAGTTCAAGGTCGATGCCGGTTTTGTTTAGTTTGACCGACTTTAAGTTTATCATCGATTTTCTACGGGGAACTAATTTGAATCAACTTATCAGCTTATCAACTAATGAACGATAACGCTTTGGCACGACTGGCCACACTGCAAACAAATTAATAGCAATTGAGATAATCAGTTGAAAAACTTGCTCAAAAGAGTTGTTTATTATTGAAATATGTATAATGAATTATATTTGAATTTTTATTTTTAATTTTTTTATTTTATTTATAAAATAGCATTACATAGGAAAAAAAAATAAAGATTTTTTTTTTCTTTTTCAATCTAATGCTCTCAGGAGTTTTTACAATAAACTGATTTAGGGACAAATAAAAAAACACATATTCATTTTATTCTAATACGCACTGACATTACTTAGATCACAAAATAAACACAATATATACAAAAAACAGAACCAATCCAATGAAACATAAAAACCTAAAGAAACAATAAAGTGAATTATAACAGTAACAGCAAAACCATATATTATATCGACGCAAGTAGAAAAGATTACTTCAAAATACTTATTAAAATAATATTTTTTTTCAAATCAGAGGTCCTGTTTCAATAGTTAGATACAGGGATCTTAAACATGTCAGGTAACAAATTAAATTCGGAAAATGCTATGTATTTTAGGGATCTTGTACCGAATTTGATTGTATTTGCTGGTTCTAAATGTATTTTGTTGCGTGAACGGGTGTTGTGCTGATGAACGTCTCTATTAAAAGTGGTCTCGATGTTTGTGTGCATTGAATCAAAAATTGTATGTAATATTGAATTAGTAATTTCGTATGTAGAAGCATGTGAAAGGGCATGATTTTTTGTCTCAAAGTATAAATCTTTTATATGTGTATCGTACGGCAAGTGAAAAACATTTCTAACTGCTCTATTCTGTATTACTTGGACCTCCGAAATCTTTTGCTTTGTTGCGAAACCCCAAATACAACAAAGGTATGATAGGTGAGAATGGTCCATTGAGTAATAAATTGACCGGAGCTGTGATACAGAGAGCATATTTTGAAATCTGAAAAGTATCCCTGTTACCGGTGTTATTTTCTTTTTTACATATTCAATATGATCATTCCATGTAAGCCGTGAGTCTATTAAGAGACCCTGGTATTTTGTTACGTTATTCTTGTCTACATGATCCTTCCCGATAGCAACATTGAGTGAATTGAGATTTAGAATTTATTAATATTTAACAGTGGTTCACAAATACAATGTAGGCGATGTGCAAACTTTAGATTACTCCCCTCTTTTACGACTGGTCGCAACATTTTGCATAATGATAAATTGAAATTACAATAAACACGAATTTAATGTTTTGGTTCACTAGATTTTAGTATGTAATATGTAAAAAACGAATGCCTTCTCTGGGGTTGCGATGTGAGGAGTGGTAACTGCGTAAAACATTACTAAAACCGCTTTAATACACTTTAACCCCTACTTACTATCTTATAATATATTTATTCTACCGTTTCCAGCACCCCGCTTGATTTATCCTCCCATTTTATTCCTTAGGTTATGCAAATAGGTGTGAATAGAGCCGCACCCCGCCATCTTTTGTATTCCAAATTCAAAGGACAAAACCGAGAAAAGCGCGGGGAAATGATGACGGCTTAGATGTGTTTTTATAGCCGCTCGTTTTGCATGTAAGTCGCGTACAAAAATTTACGATATAGAGCGGTGTTATAAATTTTCTGGTTGTGTCGACTTTACATAATAATTCATTTTCTCGCGACGGTAAATGACGGGGCGATTTGGAGTTCGGCTAAAGCTCGTAAAACATTCAATTTGGGAGGATTTCCAATGTTGCAGGGTGGTTTGATTTGAATATCGCATACGGTCTGAATTCAAATGGGAGTCAATGAATTTGATTTACTATGTGTTAACGTTTTGATGCTCTGAGTTTCGACATGAAATGCAAATGTGAAGGGTACGGAATATATGAAAATAATCGCGTCATAATTCTCTACAATCGACGACATTCTAGGTATGGAATATATGATAGGTACTATTATTACTACTACCTACTACTTTCACACCGAGTGAAGTGAATCTTGATCATTTGTTACATTGATCAGTCTTACGCTTCAGCTCCTGTTACATGGAGGCAAGATGAACCAATCTTACTATTGGCATCGGGAGTTGGGGAGGAGCAGCCAAATGTAGGTGTATAAAAAGAAGTGTAAATATCTAAACTAAACAGAGTACATATACTTGATGTTAGGCAATTAAAAATTTCGAGCCGCATTAAAAACAGAAACTACTAACCCTACTAATCAAATCATTCTACTAGATTTGCGGGCAATATTAAATTGATAACACCTAAAATGAGCACAAATTTAAGGAAAATATTTTATCAGATATTCACATCTATGACCATGGTTTAATAATATTATGTATATATTTTAAAAATAATATGTATATATCTACCGAGTTTAAAACAAATGTGTATTTTTATCTTACATATAATTATAGAAAACTACATAAGTGAGTGCTACAAAAATTGTATATCATAAGTTTTACATAAATTTTATGTTTCAGACATTGCAGAGGAACGTTTAACAAATTATTTCTAACATTTTATAATTATTATTTAAGATTAAAAAAATTAAAAAAGCATCTTATCTTAATAATTTATTATTACAGACATCATATTTTTTTTAAAATTATCATTCATAATGTTTTAAAAATTGTGGAAATCATTGAATAATAAACAACAAAACATTTATAACATGAGCACATATTGGTCAGTTCGCACTATTTCAAAGGAAGCAAGTCAAATATGAAAAATTATTGAAATTGAAAAATTCTAACGAAAATATCGTCAAAGATAAAGGAATGAACTTCAGACTCAATTTATCTCTGATTAAAAGAACTTAAATAAATCTTCGATAAAAAAAAGGCACACTTGATCTCTTTTCAGCCATTAATGGGGTTTCCGTTACTTCCTCCAGACATCCTCTCGGGGATCCCATCAACAGGTACCCTACACTCAACCAGGTGATTATTAGCAAGATTTAAAACAAATCCCAAGCTGCGTTTACCTAAGAAATATCTAAACGCATTTAAAAATATTTGAATTTGCCACGGAATCACAGCAATAAAGTAAGGGCCGAATTACAGTACCTAATGATAGATTTATGTTAAAAAATCGTATAATTCGTTTTTACCTTTATCTATTTCTTTTCTTTCCCCATAAGAAATTTAAAAATTCCTCATTTAGTAATGAAAAAACAAGTAAGCTGAATAATCCCCTAAAATTAAGTAAATTTCAAATACGGAAATAGATCAGCCACCAATTCGCCGTGTATTCTCCCAAGTCAGGTCAATGTCTTGTAGCTCTGACGAAACTGCCGACGGATTGTCAACAATGGACGTCCAGGACGCCGAGAACCTGATGTCTCTATGTAACTTGCTCCATAAATTATCTGACTTGACTTTTACACATTTGCACTTTTACAAATGCCGTTCCGTGTAAACGCAGCTTAAAGCAAGAAAAAAAAACGTTATCTCATTGGGGTGCGATTTTTACTTGCGTGAAATTTATATAACCTTTTTTACATAATTATTTTCTTCCCTCATCGATTAACAAAGACGAGTAGGAGGGGGTGTTGGAAGAGGAAAAAACGCTTTGTAAAGTATTCTCATTTGTGATAGAAGGGTGGAAGTAAATGAACCACCGCGCCGATCGTTTTTAATTGTAGGAAAATTTAATAATGTGTCTCAGATAAAAGCACGAACCTTTTCCACTGATTTATCGACGGTTCACGAATCGTGACAAAGAAGACGCTTGAAAATTATACTTTTTAATTATTTGCTTTTGAAAAAGTACCCGATTTAAATATTGCTTCTTGTAAATATTGTTTTTATTTCTAAAGTTTAGAAAAGCTTTTTGTAAACAATTAAAAAATGCCTTGAGATGTTTGATAATGTACCTAAATATTTGTCTAGATTTTAAAAAGTCGGGCTAAATTGATTTTTAGATCTTTTCTATTTTATACCTTTTTAACGAAACTCTAAAAATATTAAATATTGATTTTCATGTCGTTGATTTTCACTGTCGTTGATTTTTTGGGATTATCCGTATTTGTTGTCCTCGCCGACCGTTGCAGTTGCAGGCACCATCTTCATGAAGAATAGAATCTAAAAATATTAGTTTGCAGTGCATATTATTCGTCCCATGTCGTCTGCGAATGAAAATGTGGTGTTGTTTTACTTATGTATGTATATCGCTCATAACTTGCTGCAAAAGCTGTGTAAAAGCTTTGTTGTTATTTTTTTTAATAAATCAACTTTTAAAAATCCTGTATTTATGTAATAACATGTAAATTACTACTACCAATCTCAGCAGATTTAAAAAAAACCATAATAAACGTATATTAGCGCATGTATTGTAATCTATTGCTGCACTTGCTAATTTAAAGGTTTCCACTTCGAAGTGGTGTATTTGAATAACCTTAATAATTAACCCCCGTGCAGTATTCCGAGGCGGCAGTTACTCCTTGTGACCCCCGCGGGGGTACTAGTTACCCCTTCTGACCCCGGCGGAGGGAGCAGAACCCCCCTGAGGGGGTGTGAGTCCACCCCACGGGGGTGTGCCGTGTTAGGGGGCGTGGGGCCGGCGCCATAGGTCATCACACAGTATAACATTAGAACAGGGACGAATTAGTAAGCTTCAGTTATCATTTTTTATTTGTTTGGGCCAGTTTCATCCGTTGTATGTTAAAAATCTGTAACAAAACGTAAATTTTTGATAAAGGCTTTTAAAATATCAGGTCAGTACCTACATAAGTTCGTGCGAATCCATAGTACATATGCGATTCACTATGTCCCATTACGTAAAACCATAAAATGTTAAACAAGTCGATACCTGGCTTTTAATTGCGCATTACAGTAGTCAGTTAATCACTATTTTTATTGTCTTACTTAATGCGATATAGTGAATCGCATATTATGTACTATGGATGCACATAGCGTTATTGGTCAACGTCTTTTTATCTGTGTCAATCAATAAATTTTCTGTGTCAATCATTAACACATTCGAATATATAGACATTCTTAAAATATAAGTCACTTCATAATAAAATAAAAAAAGATTTAGATATACTTGATACGTAACTGCTTTCCTACAACGAATACGGTTTAAATAATTAACAGATATAGAGTGAATTTTCTACGCGTGGATAATTTTAAATTCGATACCTTCAATTGAAACGTCAAAGTACGTTAAAAAGGGTAGCAGCTAATAACAATTTATTGTTTGTTCGCTGATCGGTTTGGAGGCACAGAATATAAATGTATGCTGCATATAAGGGCTAGTTAATTATTAACCCTTACTGTGGAAGTACACTAAATTAATAATGCACTTGCAGCCCTGTGTTATACTAAATTACCTTTCCCGCCTTAAGTGACAGAAAATAAAACCCGAAGCGTTTAACCTCTAGGCAAGAGTGATTTTAAGCATTAATGACCGGGGAAATTCATTATTTAACACGTCCACAGAATTCGTTTCAAATGGGTAAATAAATAACATAAATTCGTATTAACAGCACGTGTGTAGAGTTAAAATCAGTTTACATAGGTTTCACGAAGAACAAAAAGCTTAAAAGGTTGGACGCTTTTAAAATAACTTTACCTAAAAGTCAAAAAGCCTCATCATCAAAATCATCGTTTTTCAGGAGATGCTTTTTTTAAGGAGAAGCACTCCGACAAATTAAATTTTCAACCTGTTAAATAAAAGTAAAAATACAAACAAATGGAGAAATACAGCAAACTGCGGCTTAAAATCGTTAAAATCTATCTTTAAAAAAATGCTTTAAAAGTGCGACTTTTTGGTCCTCGGGTAAAAACACGTACCTAAATATTATTTGCGTCAGAGCTGCGGGACGTGGACTTGACTTGGGAGGATGCACGGGAGCTGGCGGCCGATCGATTGGCCTGGAGGCAGTTTGTGGAATCCATATGCTCCACATAGGGAGCGGATATGGTATGATGATGATGAAGGAATAAATCATAAAATAATATGAATTAAACCATTATTATTGATATTTCAACAGAGATAATAAAGCTCCGGAAGGGAAGCCCGATGCAGCCTATTGTGGGTACAACACACATTTGACTACAGGGATTTGGAGACACTTAAAATGTTGGATATGGATAGTGTCTTAAAGAAGCTCTTACCCACTCGGTATTCTGCAATATTGCTTCTAAATAAATATAACTTTTCTTCTTACTTCAAAGTCGCTTTCTCTTGATGGAGCTGTCGTGGTGGCAATAGTACGAAGGTGGGAATCTGGAGGGTAATGTTTTCTAAGGATTTTTCGCCAAATTTATCGGAAAGAAATTTAGACATATACGGCTGTTTAGAGTTTCGTGTGTTATGGCTGTGGAGATCGTTGTAACTATTGAACTCGTACATTAGAATAAAGTGAACTAAACTCTTCCAATTTTTACCATTCTTATTATTATTCTCATTTATATAAGGGTTGGTTGGAAGATATTGAATCTCGCCATTGTATATTTATGTAATGTATTTGTACACGAAGGTTTTAACAAATAAATAAATTGTTTTATTAATATTTTTTAAGGTTTAAAAATAGAGTGCGGGGATAGTTTACGCAAGCGGATTTAATTTAGAATAGAACTATGATCCTATAAATAATCTAACGTTTTCTTGCTAAACTTTTGTTTGTTCAAATTTTGTAATTTCAGATTTTCCAGACCTTACTTGAAGTTTGTTTTCCATAATGTTGACAAAACTCTGCACGTTTATATGAGCGTTACTTGTATAATTTGTAGGTATGTGAAACTATTTTGTATAATTTTATGTAAGTATTTTATCAAAACATACAATAGTAAAAAAGTTAATGCTACTAGTACTACTATTACACTAGTACTTTCCCTTATCTGCACCAATGGTGTACAGGGCACTGCTTTGGTACACCAAGTGCATTGTATCTTGATCATTTTATTACACGAAGGCAAGATAATCAGTCTTACGCTTCAGTACCAGTCCAAGATATCAGTACCAGGTCAAGGTAGGCTATGACATCTATGCAATCATTATTATATTTGTATTAACTATTTCCTTTACTATGACTTTTGAATTCTGCTCGACTACAAACGTCTGATGTAATATTGAAGTGTCGTCTTTGAGAAAATATCGAATCTATCCTTTTTGTATTAAGAATGGACATCTGGAAGTAACCTTTGCTGAGCGTTCAGTCGATATTAAATATTCACAATTCTCTGGAGACCTCGGGTCACGTGACCTGAAGGAAGTTCAAAAGAAACTTCCAGAATACCTACTAAAGATAGTACGTTACGTTACCGTACCTTCATTATTTAAGATTACGTAAGTTTATTAAAAATATAAAGAAGCTCTATAAAAAAGGAAAGAGTTAGAAGTGTAAATTGTTAATATGGACAGTTATAAATCGAAGGCGTATTTCTATAGGTAAACTTTTAAAATTAATCTACGGGACAATTTTTTTTAGTTGGTGATTTATATTTTGGGTCCGAATTTTTTTTTTTCGGATTTTTGTAATTACTTTGTCCATAATTAATTTAAAAAATATCGCTATCGTGATTTCCCGCCAAAATAAGTCATTATATGGTAGGATGCGTCTTTAATTTTTTTTTCAAGCTTTGATGTAAGTAGCGCCTAAAATAGAAAAAAATACATACCCACTTTTCTAGTTTTACGCATCAACTATATTATATTCAGTACGACCCTTTTTATGCGCTTTGGAGATGGGTGCTGCTTTTAAAGCATCCGTTTGCGGTCAATCCGTTTTATAAGCTCCGTTTTTAAATATTTTTTTAAGAGGAATCTTTTGAACTTTTTGAATTTTTATTTTTCTCAGAAATTTTTTACATTTTCATTACTACTCACACAAAAAAAAAATACGGAAGTAAAAAATATAGGGTAGGATTTCATATTCACATTTGAAAAAAAATTCAAAGCGATCAAATCTATTTTGAATTGTTTCTTTTCTAAATCCACCTATTTTAAATCGTCGGTGTACAAAAATCAAGAATAGGGGCGGCAGGGGTGAGATGGGCATTTGGGGGCAGCCGTGTAAATACATTGTTTGTCGAGGGCCGTCCAAGTGGCTCCACTATCGCTCATCTCCCGGAATAAATAATTTAGCTGTTATTTACCGGCCTGGTCCCTAGGACCCCCTTCTCTCCCTAGCTGGAAGTTCCCGCCATAAAAATGGGGGAGAAAGGCATTTCCCGCCAAAAGTTTACTCCAGTTTTTTTCTAGAGTTTTCCCTCTCTTGTTTTGTTTCTTATTAGACCGATCGATGGCGTTTTATAGGTTCTGTGATTTTCTTTAGTTCCTCTTTGAATCCGATTTCCAATACGTTGCTATAGAAAATATTTTTAATTGAAAACATTACCATTTTTTTTTTTTTTAAATCAGAACAGTCTAGAAGAGGCGTTTCCGTTTTTTTTTTCTAAAAATTTTCTAAAAATATAATACGCTTACTAGGGTTAATTTCATAACACCACTTATTAACGTGTGATGACGTAGATGCTCATTGATGACGTAGTGAGTGAAGTAGTGGGTAATTAGACACCTAAACTCGGTAGTATTTTTCAAGTGTAGAATGTCACTTCTGAAATTCTTGTTCGGAAATGAAGTCCATTTAAATGTAATTACAAAACAATATTAAAATATAATATACGGTTGGCACAAAACAATGGACATTCTCGGGACAGAATTGGGTCTAATTCACTGAATGTTAAAATCTTGATATACTTGCACCGAAAAAGTCCAGATCCTGTCTTGAGTTCACAATAATTGTTTGTTTGTGCAGTGTTCTTTCAGCATTTATTTCGTATGTGCACATTGGACTGGCACTGAAGCGTATGACTTATGGTTCATAGGGCACTGCATCATAATACCAAGTGCAGTGAATCTTGATCATTTGCTGCATGAAGACAAGATGATCAGTCTTACTCTTCAGTCCTTCAGTGCCAGTCCAAGCTCCGTCGGGAATTGAACACGTGACTCAATGCAAACCCAACGAGATAATCGCTTCACCAAGAGGAAAACAATTAATAAATCAAACAATGTTTTTAACTAAAATAATTTTAATTCCAGTATTTTTTTTATTTTTTTTTATTAATATAAAACATACATGTTTTATATTCCCAGGAGTTATAAAAACTCATTTTGGGACTGGTAAGAAAGACGATACAAAATTAACACATTCAATTTAAAACCTATACATCATAACTATCATTGAAAAACATATTTAAATACAAATCTTTAAGGGCTCTACTACGTATTTTAATTTATTTATTTTACTTCATAGGGTAGTTTATTATTTTGGTATCGAGAAATGTTCATTAGGGATTTCATTTTTATTTCCGCCAGGTTTTTTTGCTCTTCGAATATTAATAAGAGTAACCATGTCTTAGAAACATAAAACCGAATAGCTAGTTCATTTTCCCGGATAAGCCATTCCAAGTATTTAAGGAATACAGTATTAAAAGAGACAGCCTTACTGCTCCAATATCTGGGAACATCTGGTATCGACTTTATTATTTCGAAACAAAGTGAATTCGTCAAGCCGCCTCTCGGAGATAAAAACGCTTTACGACGTTTTAAGTACTTGTCTTGTGTTACGTAACGGAACGTCGTAAATTTACATCACTACCCATAAACCTTAACATTGTAAACTTTAAGGAAGCTTCTAATGAAAAAATCCTTATACTCGTAAAGTACATCTTTTTATAATAATTAGTCATAAATAGGAAACGTGAATACTAAGCAGATGTATAGAACTGCACAACATTAATTTTATATTTAAAAAATATTATGAATACCTTCAGTGTAATAAAACAATTATTTCTTTTGGTATTCCTATCTGAAGTTAAGCAATAAAAACATTTATTACAGGTACACACGCTTTTCATCTACACAAGTATGTACAGTAATTCTTGTTTTTTAATTATTTGAAGATTTCTTACTATGGGAATATTTGTAAAACTGTGAGTTTATAATTGCATATATTTATTCTTACAAGATATTAAATTTGCTATTGGCTAGTGGATGCAAGTAGCAAGGTTTTTGGAGCCGGCCAGGACCCTCAATAGCGCCGATGTTGACTAATCTACAATCACTTATGACCGATTTTTTAAAAAGTGTAAGAATTCATTGGGATTTATGTTGAATCCCTTGCACATAAATATCAATGATCAGAGTTCGCTTTATAAATTTTTTAAATTACAAATTTGACTCACCAGAATTAATTATTCTACTCTCTTTCCGTGTCCCTTCCAGACCAACTAGACTGCCTCAACTTTTTCATATGCCTAAAGTTAATCAACGAAAAAATTCTACGATTCCTCGAATTTGTAAGGCGTTTGATGATAAATTTAATAGCTTAGATATGTTTAACACCCCATATAACAAATATATAAAGGAACTCAAAAACTTGCAGACTTAGGATAACAAATATTTATTTACATTATAAGTAGATACATTTTAATGTATTTGTTTTAGTAAAATTATAATTTATAATTTATATAATAATTTCCAAATAAGATTTATTCTATTCCATTCTCTGTATAGCAAATACAAAAAAATGCTTTATGTTTGATACCAGTTAAAAGAGAATGGAGTATATATATATTTTTCAAAGTCTTTATAACTTAATTTGTATAAATTTTGTATTAAAAAATATTTTTATTTATGTAGCTACTATGATTTTTCTTATGGATATAAATTAACTTTTATTTCTTTAATTCATTTTTCTTGTTTTCCATATATATTTTACTTTCATCATTTCTTTTCTTCATATATATTTACTTTTAAAAAAAGGAGAATTTACGCGGCCTTGGCCAGATTAGTTAGTTTTTTTTTTACTTCTTATAACTGTTAAAAATTACTTGCGGATGCATTTAAATTGGATGGCAGGCATGTTATTGTTAATGATAAGTTTTAATTATATTATGTTTTACCTGTACATCTGTTTGTATCCCGAATAAAATTTTTTCTTTTCTTCATTTTTTATGATAACGGTTGCGGCAAAGCGGCAATAAAATTGCTAAATAAAAAGCACACGAAATTCCAGGAAACTAAGTAGCTTGTTTTTGTTTGATTATCTTACTTTTCCTTTTAAAAAAAAAAAACAATTTTTTCACATTTAGAGTACGCCGAGGCCGGGAACTTGGTTCCTTGCAATAGTTCCTATAGAGCAAACACATATTTAATAGACCCAGTACTCCTCTTAAATGAACTGTAGAAATACCTATACCAATAATTTATCGATGTCCGGTGCATTACCTCTGCCACCAGTTGCTCTGCAATCAGCCTGCAACAGGTGGCGTCACACATAACACCGCATCCGGTCCCTACGCCTGCACTTCCGGCCGGCCTACGCGGCTTCCGGTGCGGAGGGCGGGAGGTGGCGCCCGCACATCAATCAGCCGGAAACGCTCCACCCGAGGACTAACTGCCTGATTTACTGCAGGGACTGCTGGTATTGAGTCCATTATGCAGGTGAATGCATCGTAATGGGTGTTTCCGGTTTGTGAACTATATTGGTTAATTGACCACTTTACGTATTATGCACCACATTTCCTATTCCGCCTATAACCTATAACCAATTTTCGGAACTTATAGAAATATATGCAGGAAATTGAGCCGCCGCAAGTTTTCAAACTCTTGGCCATAAAACCCCTCCCAGGCACCATATCATTGCATTTTTCCTAATACAAGCCGTTCAGGCTTTTTTGATAAAAGTATTTAAAAATTGAAATTTGTGCAAATATCATCAAATATTGATTATATTTTAACAACATTTTGAATGTATACAAATACTTGTAGACAAATTACTGGATTATGGAACCTTGTCGAAAAACTGTCGAAAAACAAACTCAAATGTGGAAAGTTCTGTACAAATTCAATATATATAGTAGTTTAAAAAATTTGTCATAAATGTTTATCAGATGATGGGCGGAATGGGGAATGTTGTAGTACATCAAGTGGCCACTTAATCCAGCGAATGACAGGTCATAAGCCCTGTAAACGCCTAGATAACCCACATTCGTTTCCAGAGTTTCTCTGTCTGTTGGGATATCAATAATATCTGATTTTATTTTTGTCTAGTATTTTAATGACTAGAAGTCTAATCCCAAATAAGGTGAAAAGTCAAACAGCAAGTATCAGCGGGCGTAAATAAAGGCTTTGTTGGTAATTTCGTATTAGGACGTGCATTTGGTCAGGTAGCCAGTCCTTGAGGGTGGCTTATGGTGATGACTGGTGGGGGTGGGCTAGCCCTGTTTCTGACAGGGTGTAATTAACGCGGGTAGAACGCGTCCTGCAGCCTCGGAGACCCGAAGTGAGACGCGCCATGGAAAGCTATCGAAGCATTAAGGGATTAGGATTATCATACATTAAGAGATTTATAGAATCTATATATATAAAAACAAAACACAAATGCGCGCTATTTATTATGATAAGAATACACGTAAAACGAATAATTAGACTTTTCAACAAAAAAAAATAGGTAACAAGTAATAACAAGTACAGTAAAAAGAACTATGATCTTTTTCACTCTCAAAAAAATATTTTTTATCGTTGAAAATATTATGGTTAGTAATACTTTTCCGTTAAATACCATACAAGTATTATTATGATTAGTGTAGATATAATATTATAAATAATGATTCTTTAGTAAAGATTATACACCGTGTAGCATGATGAGACCGCGAAACTCCGGAGGGTGATTGTTCATGGTATTCTGAGAAAAAGTTTTTGGATCCGGGCATTTCCAATAATTAATTTTAAAAAAGTATTCATAAAAAGCGACGAGTGTAATACTGGCTTCTGTTTGAAGTGCTAGCGGGTGGCGGTGGGCGGAGAGAGGGAGGGGGTCCGCTCTGGTATGCCTTGTACGGACATTCAAAAATTCGAATTTCATATCTGAATCTTTAGTTTATGTTTAAAAAATATGTGATTTCTTCGCGCTTATTGGTGCAGGTCACGTGGTGTGAGCCAGTTCATAAATTGAATTACACGCGTGAATATTCATATTTTAATATTTTTTTAAGAAATTAGAATTGAGTTTTTTGAAAAACTTTATTAAGATTTTTTTCTCAGTATCATGAATAATCACCCTCTGGAGTTTTCGCGGTCTCATCGTGGGACACGGTGTATTGATTTAAAATTATATCGGCTAAATTCGCTTTTTCGAAACTATCACCCCTCTACCTAATCACGACTAGACGGTTGCTATATTAATAATAAATTCTACATATTTCAGTAAAGATAAGACCGTGGGGGTAGGGGGGGTTTTCCGAGTTGTGGGGGTAGTGTCGCTCCACGGGAAATTAAAGGAAATTAAAACAGTTTCCGATCGAATGCCGCCGGCTCCTTGCTGAAATTAGTCAAAGACATCTGTATAGATGCACCATTGTATTTTCAGACTGAGTTTAGAGACGAATTAGCATTTGTGATTTACATTGAATTTTAAACTTGCTTTACGTAGTGGTGTAAAATTGATTATATTACCTTTAAGAAGATTTAAAAAGAAAATATCTTACTTGAGAATATAACATACGGGATTTGGCGAATAAACGACATGTCAACTAGAGAAATCCACATGCTTCACACCGGGTACACATTTGTAGTAGTAAACATTAGCAAATCTCATTGTTTTTTAAAAAAATAAATAATGTTTGTTGTTAGAAAAATTACGTTACATTACGCAATAGAAAAACTTAGTTATTTATACTTGTTAAATATTTTATGACAGCGTCAATTCTAAGAACTAATTTTATTGTATTTATACTTATTTTATTTTTAAAAGTTGGAATTATTTAATTCGTACAACCAAATGTGAATAAAATAAATTTCGCTTGAATCCTGATATTTGATTTCCATCGCATTACGTATTCAAGCATCTCCAAAGTGACAAGTTTGACAAACGGATGTTAGGTAGTGAAGTACTTTCAGGAGAACGGTTGCAATATTTCAAAACCTAATAAAGGATTAATTAAACACAAATTTGTGCTTGCTATTCCGGATTTACTAAACGATAGTGCTTCTTAATTTATATGAAATCAATTTGTGTATAATGTGTAAATTTGATAGTCGTAAATATAGCAAGTAACGATCTGTTCCACAAATAAAGATTTTTAATATATATGTATGTATATTTTTTTGACCTAGAAACTTACCTTAAATACTAATTAATATGATACACAGCACTTGTGAAATAATGCAGTTACTAATTTGTGTGAATAAGGGAAAAAAATGAACTAACATCACTTTTATCTAGTTATCGACAAGCTTTGTAACATTTCTAATTTTCATCGTGCTTTTAGACGAATGTGGCAGAAAACTGAATGTATTTTTCTGTTAAAATACTTACTATTCTCTCTATCTCTCTCTCTATTTCATAGCGTACTGCATTATTTCACAAAATACTGTATGTCTGATTTTTTTATTACATGAAGGTAAGATGACACTGGGTTTTGGGAATCTACAGCTGCGTAAGGGGGTAAAATTTTTACCTTATCGTTCGAGTAGGTTACCCCACGCGGTAACTTGCCCCCGCTTGCTCCCACGTACGAGTGTTCGGCTTCCGCCCTAGGGAATAATTGAATGGAAAATTATGATTCGGTGATACCAATTGAACGATTGGAAATTCGAGCCTGCAGAGGGTTGAAGTTCAAGTGATGGGGAAAACGAAAAGTTTGAAACACATTTCAGAGTCTAGAAAAAACTTTCATTAATTTATGCATGAAGAGTAAGTAGCTACTCATTTTTCATCATCACTTCAGCCCGTTGAGGTCCACTGCTGGACAAAGGCCTCCCCCTGCCGTCTCCACTTCTCCCGATCCTGAGCCGCCCCCATCCACTGTCTTCCAGCAGACTTCCTGATGTCGTCCACCCATCTCATTGGTGGACGTCCTTGAGGCCTTTGGTTTCTCGGTCTCCACACCAGAACGTGTTTCGTCCATCTGTCGTCCGTCATTCTGGCTATGTGACCGGCCCATTTCCACTTCAACCAAGCAATTCGCTCCACCACGTCGAAGATTTTGTCTGGCGTCGGATCCAATCGTTCCTTTTTCTGTCTCTTAATGTTATTCCAAGCATAATTCTGTCTATGCTCCTCTGTGCAACCTGCAACTTATAGGAGGATTGCTCAACTTATTTTTAGAGAATGATAAATCGAACCTGATAATAGAAATCAATAAAAAATATGAAAATTTCCAAATCTCCATAAAGCCCCCCATATCCTATATTTTTTCTCTGGAAGTAATATTTCAAAACATTTTTCAGAAAATGTTAAAAGAATAATAATAAAGTCCAAAATAAATCCACAAAAAAATCATTGAAAAAATGATTTAAATGGTTAACATTAGGGCAGGTTGCACCAAAAATAGTTTAAGTTAAATTCAAGGCTAAATTCAAATAAAAGTTCATTTTGCAACCAATTTTGACATAATTTTTTATTTTATTTAGCCCTGACTAAAACTTTTTTGGTACAACCAGTCCTTGGTTATGAAAACTACAATGCAGTATTTTATTATTTACCAGCCGTAGGCGTATTTAAAATGTATATTTTTGACACTTAAATTAAATGCGCTTTGCGATAAATATCATGGTAGGGCAAGGATAACCAATATATTGACATGTAGATACAGGTCAGTACTACGTTTATCGACTAAGTACAATTGAAATTGACAAAAGCAATAATAATAATTCACTTTTGATTAAAATCGCGTTTTACAAAATATAATCAGAATATTTATTTATAAGTACATTTATTTTACAGTATTTTTCCTTTTTGATGTTTAATAAATAAATGTTTCAAGTGAATTAAGTCATTACATACACGGCAACCCCTTTTCAGTTTTCAGTCAGGGTGTAAAATACCCGTGAAGGCTTGTTGTATCCTGAAAGCCAGATGTCCATTTTCACGACACACGCCGCGCGCCGTAATGCAGTAATCCTCCCTTACTCGCTCAGGGATAGAGGCTTTTCCGGTACCGTTAAGTTACTGTTGCCTTGGTGGAGAAATATACGAATAATTTTGACTCTTGAATTTTTTTAAAGTTTTAAGAAAAAGGGTCAAAAAAGGAAAATGCTTTTGTCCAGCAGATGACTTTTAAGAGCTTAAATGATCAAGAAAAATGTAAAATAATGGGAATATTATATTTATATGCGCAAATTTAAATAAAATCTTAGTTTTTTTATAGTGACAGTAGGAAAATAATTCTCTCAGTAAATATTCTAAATATGTATTTATTTATGAATAAATTATTGAATTTACGTATCGTATAAAATTTTGAGAAAACAAGTGGTTCATAAACTAACAAATATAGAAAAAAATATTTTTTATCAGTACAACTTTATTGTGTTGTATTTTATATGATGGTCTGCTTAGTGGTGTAGTTATACCACGTTGGACTTAAACGTGTTCAAATTTCAAGTCTCTACGACTTACTGTTTGGGAAGGGTTGATGATATATACATTTTTTTCTAAATTAAAAAAAAAAAACTTTTAAAAAATATAACATAAATATGAGATTAGATTTTTAGT